>CM018095.1:1734299-1829299 GCA_008658365.1 Alca torda | reverse complement strand
GTGGGACCCTTCTCCTTACATGGGCCCGTTGATGATCAAAGCCATGAGGAAATTCATGTCGGCGATGAACTCCTGCAGGTCGGGGTAGGGCAGGTCCAGCTCCGTGCTCCTGGTGGGGGGGACAGAGGTGGGTCACACACGGGGACATGGCTCCAGTGGGCTCCCTCCACGCCCCGCACCACCCACCGCCAGCCCCCCAGCGAACTCATCGCACCAGTGAGCGTCCGCCCCCCCCAACCACCCATGCCTCGCCACTCACTTGTCGGTGAGGTCCTGCTTGGTGTAGACGTGCACCACCCCGTCCACCATCTTCAGCCCAAAGCCCAGATCAGCCGGCATGCTCTGGGGGTCCCACGTCTCGTAGGGGTGCTGCTCCGCGAAGGGGGGGTGCACGGGGGCATCTGCGGCCGGGAGACACCCAAGGAGACACGAGCGTTGGAGACGCTGCCCCGAGCCCCTCCGACGTTCCATCCCAGCGTGAAGACCCACCACCACCCCGTGCTCACCGGCGGCCACGGGGGTCTCGGGCACCTCCTCGTAGCCGCGGGTCTCCAGGGGTTTCTCGGAAAGCTCCTGCAGGTACCGGGCGGTGGTTTTGCAGAAGCTCTGCAGCGACAGCCCCATGTACTTCTCCCGCAGGAACAAAGCCTTCACCACGCTCTTGGCCGCATCCAGAAGATCCGTGAAGGGCACCTGGGGTTGGGGACATCAAAAGAAACCAAGCCCAAGGCGGAGGTTGACGGTCCTGAGGACCCTCACCCCGTCCTGGGGGGGTGATGGGGGGAGGCTCACCCCGCACTTCTCCTCCCCGGAGATGGTGACCCGCTGGAACTCCCGCTCCAGCAGCGCCTCCCGCTCCTTGGGGACATGGTCCACCAGGTCCTCGCTCTGCTCCTTGAAGAGCCTGTGGGTACAGATGGCGGCCGGTGAGACGGTGACACGGTCCGTCCCCATCCCCGTGCCCCCCGTGTCCCCCCAGGAGCAGCACCAGCAGCCGCCCCAGGGACCGCGTCCAGCCCCGGGGCGGCAGGAGGGTGGCGTCGTCCCCAGGGATGCCACCACCAGGTTGGGGCAGCGGAGTGCCACCCATGTCCCCATCGGCGGTGGCTCTGTCCGTCGTCGTCCCCCCCCCCCCACCCCCGACACATCCCCCAGCCCCACACGAGCACAACGAAAAGTTTAGGGGCGGGCGGGGGGAGGACAGAGAACGAAATAACTCGTGACAGAGACAACTCCCAAGCGGAGACAGGAGGGAGGAGGACACGCAGAATCACACCCCGGTGACAGGGCCAGGACGGGGCCCTGCGCCACCAGCGGGGCTGGGACACCCCCCCCAGCTCACCCCAAAACCCCCCCCCACCACTAACCGCCCCCCCACCCCAGGGGGGGGTGTTAACCCTTTAAGTGCCAGCGAAAGGGGCCGGGTGGGGACATTTCAGGGCTGTTCTTGGGGGGAGGCTGGGTGAGAGCAGGGCTGGGGGGGGGGTGTCCCGATTACCCCCCCCAACTCGGTGTCCCCGGCTGGTGGCACCGAGCCGGACACTCACTGTAAGTCCGTGGCACTGTCAATTTTCAAGAAGTCCTGTTTGGCTCTGAGCAAAATGTCGGGCTCGAGTCTGGGCGGCGGCGGGGCCGGGGAGGTGTTGGTGGGGGGGTGGGGACAGCGGGGACGAGGTCGGGTTTTGGGGAGGGGGGGGGAAGAGAGGGGCCGGGGAGAGAAAACACCCCGTTAATGCCGAAAACGACAAAAATCACGCAGAAACCAGAAAAAAAACCAAACAACAACAACAAAAAAAAACCAACCAAAAAAAAAAAACCAAAAAAAAAAACAAAAAAAAAAAAAAAAAAAACCAAAACCAAAACAAAACGCAAAAAAATTTAAAAAAAAAAAAAAAAAAAGGCTGGGGGGGGGGGGACACACACCAAGCGCAACGCCCACGGGAGAGAGGACACAGAGCTGGCACAGAGGACCGACAGCCCCCCCCCCCACCCCAGGGGTGGGTGCTTGTCCCCCATGCGGGGACCCTGTCCCGTGGTTGTGGGGGGAGGGGGCGAGGGGGACGGGACACACATATAACACCCAACGCCCCCCCCCCCAGCCGCCATCCCCCCCCGCCAACCCCGGGCTTACTTGACGTCCTGGCTGATCTGGCGTTCCAGGCGCTGCCGCCGCTCCTCCAGCTGCTCGATGGGACTCTCCTCCGGGAACTCGTAGGGCGCCGTCCGCATCTCGCTCTCGGCCAGCGAGCGGCAGAACAGCTCCTGCCCGGAGCATCCCTGTCACGAGCTGTGCCCGGTCTCAGCCCGCGGCGGTCGGGAGGGGAGCAATACACACACACCCCCCCCCCCCCCCCACAGCCTTTCCCTAGCTGAGCTGGAAAGGCGGGGTGTGGGGGGGGGGGGGGGAAGTTTGGGAAGGGGGGGTGGGAAGGGGGAAGGATGGAGGTGAGACCCCGCCCAACCTTTCCCTAGTTGAGCTGGAAAGGTGGGGGGGGGTGGGGTGGGAAGGATGGAGGTGAGACCCCCCCCAAACCCTTCCCTAGCTGAGCTGGAACAGCGGGATGTGGGGGGGGAAAGGTTTGGGAGGCGGGGGAGTAGGAAGGATGGAGGTGAGACCCCCCCCAACCTTTCCCTAGCTGAGCTGGAAAGGTGGGATGAGGTGGGGGGAAGGTTTGGGAAGGGGGGGTGGGATGTGGGGGGGGGGAAGGTTTGGGAGGGGGGGGGTGGGAAGGATGGAAGTGAGACCCCCCCCAACCTTTCCCTAGTTGAGCTGGAAAGGCGGGGTGGGGAGGGGGGAAAGGTTTGGGAGGGGGGCGGGTGGGATGTGGGGGGGGGAAGGTTTGGGAAGGGGGGGTGGGAAGGGGGAAGGATGGAGGTGAGAACCCCCCCCCCAACCTTTCCCTAACTGAGCTGGAAAGGCAGGATGGGGGGGGGGAAAGGTTTGGGAAGGGGGGGGTGGGATGTGGGGGGGGAAAGGTTTGGGAGGCGGGGGAGTAGGAAGGATGGAGGTGAGACCCCCCCCCAACCTTTCCCTAACTGAGCTGGAAAGGTGGGAGGGGGGGGGTGGGAAGGATGGAGGTGAGACCCCCCCAAACCCTTCCCTAGCTGAGCTGGAACAGCGGGGTGTGGGGGGGGAAAGGTTTGGTGGGGGAGGGGGGGGTAGGAAGGATGGAGGTGAGACCCCCCCCAACCTTTCCCTAGCTGAGCTGGAAAGGTGGGATGAGGTGGGGGGAAGGTTTGGGAGCGGGGGGGTGGGATGTGGGGGGGGGAAGGTTTGGGGGGGGGGGGGGTGGGAAGGATGGAGGTGAGACCCCCCCCAACCTTTCCCTAGTTGAGCTGGAAAGGCGGGGTGGGGAGGGGGGAAAGGTTTGGGAGGGGGGCGGGTGGGATGTGGGGGGGGGGAAGGTTTGGGAGGGGGGGGGTGGGAAGGATGGAGGTGAGACCCCCCCCAACCTTTCCCTAACTGAGCTGGAAAGGTGGGAGGGGGGGGGTGGGAAGGATGGAGGTGAGACCCCCCCCCCAACCTTTCCCTAACTGAGCTGGAAAGGCGGGGTGGGAGGGGGGAAAGGTTTGGGAGGTGGGGGGTGGGATGTGGGGGGGAAAGGTTTGGGGGGGGGTGGGATGTGGAGGGGGAAAGGTTTGGGAAGGGGGGGTGGGAAGGGGGAAGGATGGAGGTGAGACCCCCCCCCAACCTTTCCCTAGTTGAGCTGGAAAGGTGGGGGGGTGGGGGGGGATGGGAAGGATGGAGGTGAGACACCCCCCCCCAACCTTTCCCTAACTGAGCTGGAAAGGCGGGGTGGGGAGGGGGAAAGGTTTGGGAGGGGGGGGTGGGATGTGGGGGGGGAAAAGTTTGGGAGGGGGGGGGGGGATGTGGGGGGGGAAAGGTTTTGGGGGGGGGTGGGATGTGGGGGGGGGAAAGGTTTGGGAAGGGGGGGTGGGAACGGGGAAGGATGGAGGTGAGACACCCCCCCCCAACCTTTCCCTAACTGAGCTGGAAAGGCGGGGTGGGGAGGGGGAAAGGTTTGGGAGGGGGGGTGGGATGTGGGGGGGGAAAAGTTTGGGAGGGGGGGGTGGGATGTGGGGGGGGAAAGGTTTTGGGGGGGGGTGGGATGTGGGGGGGGAAAGGTTTGGGAAGGGGGGGTGGGAACGGGGAAGGATGGAGGTGAGACACCCCCCCCCAACCTTTCCCTAACTGAGCTGGAAAGGCGGGGTGGGGAGGGGGAAAGGTTTGGGAGGGGGGTGGGTGGGATGTCGGGGGGGGGAAGGTTTGGGAGGGGGGGGCTGGGATGTGGGGGGGAAAGGTTTGGGAGGGGGGGGTGAGATGTGGGGGGGGAAAGGTTTGGGAAGGGGGGGTGGGAAGGGGGAAGGATGGAGGTGAGAAACCCCCCCCCCTTCCCTAGCTGAGCTGGAAAGGCAGGGTGGGGGGGGGAAAGGTTTGGGAGGGGGGGGGGTGGGATGTGGGGGGGGAAAGTTTTGGGGAGGGGGGTGGGATGTGGGGGGCGAAAGGTTTGGGGGGGGGTGGGATGTGGGGGGGGAAAGGTTTGGGGGGGGGTGGGATGTGTGGGGGGAAAGGTTGGGAGGCGGGGTGGGGGGGGGGTGGGAAGGATGGAGGTGAGACCCCCCCCAACCTTTCCCTAGCTGAACTGGAAAGGTGGGGTGGGAGGGGGGAAAGGTTTGGGAGGGGGGGGAGTAGGAAGGATGGAGGTGAGACCCCCCCCCAACCTTTCCCTAGTTGAGCTGGAACAGCGGGGTGGGGGGGGGGAAAGGTTTGGCGGGGGGGGGGGGGGAAGGATGGAGGTGAGACCCCCCCACCTTTCCCTAGCTGAACTGGAAAGGCTGGGGGGGGGGAAGGTTTGGGGAAGGGGGGGTGGGAAGGATGGAGGTGAGACACCCCCCCCCTCTCCCCTACCTTTCCCTAACTGAGCTGGAAAGGCAGGGTGGGGGGGGGGAAAGGTTTGGGAGGGGGGGGGGAGTGGGAAGGATGGAAGTGAGACCCCCCCCCCAACGTTTCCCTAGCTGAGCTGGAAAGGTGTGGTGGGGGGAAGGATGGAGGTGAGACCCCCCCAACCTTTCCCTAGCTGAGCTGGAAAGGTGTGTGGGGGGGAAGGATGGAGGTGAGACACACCCCCCCCAGACCCCCCCCCCTAGCCCCCCCCACCCCTGAGACCTGGCGGACTCGGTGCACGGGACCCACCTCCGCGATCTCCTTGTATTTGCCGTCCATGGAAGTGCGCAAGTCCACAGGGAAATGCTTCAGGCAATGGGGGGTCCCGGGCAGGGAACGCGCCGACTGCAGGGGCCGGGACCCCGGCCCAGCCCGCAGCTCTGCGGGGACCGGCACAGCGTGAGCCACGGGGGGGGGCCACCGACCGCAGCCCCTCCGCACCCCCCCCCACCCCATGGAACTGGGTTGCTGGTCCCCGAAGTGGTGATGGGGAAACTGAGGCAGCTCAAGGGCAGGAGGGACCCCCCCTCTGCCCGCCCCCCCACCGCGCACTGAAGGGGCTGCTGGCCCCATCGTGGCGGGGGGGGGGGTAATGAGGCAGCAGCGTTAGTGAATGAGGGGTTTGGGGATGGGGGGCAGGACCCCCCCCCGGCATTGAGGTGGACGCTAAGGTCCCCCCCCATCACCCCCCCCTCTCCCGTTCTTGCAGCCAGCTTTCTCCATTCACTCCCCCCCCACCCCCATTTCTCTATCTGCCCCCCCATAACGCCAGCACTGCCCCCCCCATAATGCCAGCGCTGCCCCTCTGCCCCATCCATCCTCCTGCCCCCCCCCAAACCCATCACATAAGGCACCACCATGGGGGGGGGGGGGGGCGGGGCACCCTCAAACTGGGAAGGATGGGAGGCAACACCCCCCCCCCCCCCGTAAATAAACATCGTCGCCCTGTGTGTCCCCCCCCCCAGAGCATCCCTGGCTCCTACCTGCGCTGGGGACACTGGGACGGGGGGGGGGGGACACCCCACCCCCGCCACCCACCCAGCCCGCAGAGCGCAGGGAGGCTGCGCCGGCAGCGCGGGGGAGGGAGGGGGGGGCAACGAAGAATTGGGGGGGGCGGAGAGCCCGACCTGGACCCCCACACACACACCCCCTCCCAGCATCAAAGGACCCCCCAGGGGTCAGCACCCTGCTCTGCACCCCCCTCCCCGCACCCACCACCCTCATTGCCAAACCCCGCCATAGACCCAGCTCGGGGGGGGGGGGGGGGCACTGGAAATCAGGCCCCACTGGTTAAACGGGGGCCACCAGTAAGAGCCCCCCACCCGCCCACCACAGTTTGGGGGGGCGAATCCAGGCATCCTCTCTCCCCAAGCCCCCCCACCCCATTTGCCCCCCTCTTAGCGCATCCTCCCCGCATCACCCAAACTGCAATGGGAGGGGGGGGGGGCTTGGGAGCTGCCCCCCACCCTGCCCATTGCTGAGGTCTGGGGTGGGGAAACTGAGGCACGACTTGCGGGGGGGGGGGGGCTTCACCACCCGGCTCCCCCCCGCATGTGCGGCAGAGCGTTTGAGGTGGGGCCACCCTCTCCCCTGCCTCAGTTTCCCCACGCCCCCCCCCCGGGGGTACCTGTACCTCACCGGGCAGCGGTGGCAGCTGGTGGCACCCCGGCAGGGCCGGTGTCACCCGGGGCAGGGACGGCACCGCTGTCACCCGGGATGCGTCACCCAGGGCATGGCTTTGGTGCACCACGGTGACACTCGGGGTGTCCTGTGTCACCGGGACAAGCCCTGTGCCACCCCGTGCCAGCGGGACATGCCCCCCCACCCTGTGCCACCCCTGTCTGCGATCCCCCTGACACCCCCCACCCCCCCCCCCCACGAGCCGGGTGCCACCCACAAGGTGCCACCTCACCCACCCCGTGCCACTGTCACCAGACCCCCCCCCCCTCAGCACCCAGTGCCAGGCGAACCCCAGCCACGGGGCCAGCCGAGCCC
Source organism: Alca torda (assembly GCA_008658365.1). Taxonomy (NCBI): domain Eukaryota; kingdom Metazoa; phylum Chordata; class Aves; order Charadriiformes; family Alcidae; genus Alca; species Alca torda. The sequence continues at coordinate 1,822,359 of CM018095.1, read as the reverse complement.
CCCCCATGGGATGACACATGAACGTGCCCCCCCCCCCCCCAGCACCCCGACACCCCCCCACGTGGAGGGGGGTGGGGGTGGTTTGTGTCCCACCCCCCCCCAGCGCTTTACCCCCCCCCCCCCCCCCCCCCCCGGCACACCCCCCTCGCTGTGCCACAGCCCCCCCACTGCAGAGCGCCCCCCCCACCCCACACCGCTGGGGAGGGTGGGGGACGACACACGCCCCCCCCCCACCCCGACAGCGGCCAGCAGCAGCCCAGACGCCACGGTGATGGGCGCACCACCCCCACCCCCGCCACAGCACCCCTAAGCAGCAACCCAGCGCCTTTTTGCCCCCCCCCCCCCCAAAAAAAAACTGACAGCCCCCCCCCCCCACCCCATAGCACCCACGCCACCTCCCCCCCCCCCCCCCTCCCACGGGCTTGGCGTGACCTGGGCCACCCCGTGGGCTGCCGGGGTGGGGTGGGGGGTGGGGGGGGGTTCAGCCCCAGCCGTGGGGCTGGTGACGGGGGCGGGGGGGGGGGGGGGCTCACCTGCGGGGCTGGGGGCCTGCAGGCTGCCCCGCTTCTTGAAGGGGTAGTTGGCCGGGGCGGCCGAGGACATGGCGGTTCCTGGGGTGGCGATGGCGGGGGTGGCGATGGCGGGGTTGGCGATGGCGATGGCGGGGCTGGCGATGGGTGGGTGGCGGGGGCCCGCGGGGGCCCCGGGCGGGGACTCTTACGGCTGCAGGGCGGCAGGGCCGGGCGATGGCGGCCGCTCCCTCCCCTCCCTGGTTGATGATTGATGCAGGAAACCCGGGGCTGGACCAAAGTCCCCGGCGGAACCCGGCCGGAAGCCGGGCCGAGGAAGAGGATGGGGCGGGAGGAGGATGTGGGCGAGGAGGAGGAGGAGGAGGAGGAGGAGGAGGAGGAAGGTTGTCGGGGCAACCGGCCCCGCCGCGGCGCTGGGAGCTCGCCCCGAGTCGGGCGCTGGGAGCCCCGGCGATGCGGTGCTGCCCCCCCCCCCTCACCCCTTAGCAGGGACAGCAGGACTTTCCCCCCCCCCCCGCCTCCCCGGCAGGCATCGTGTGCCCCCCCCCCCCCCCAAAAAAGGGGGAATATCCCCCCGAGAAGTGCTGGTGGACCCCCCCCCCCCCCCCCCCCCAAAATGCCAAAATGGCAGCGGCACCGCCAACAGCAGGGTACCACCCCCACCCCACTGCGACATGGGCGTTGTGCCGCCCCCCCCGACAGGCATCGGCCACCCAAGACAGGCATCGGCCCCCCAAGACAGGGTGCCACCCCCCCGACATGGGCATTGTGCCCCCCCCCCCAAGACAGACATTGTACCCCCAAGACAAGATGCCCCCCCCAAGACAGACATTGCCCCCCCAAGACAGGGTGCCACCCCCTGAGATGGGCATTGCCCCCCCCAAGACAGGGTGCCAAGATGGGGCATTCATTGTGTCCCCCCCAAGAGAGGGTTCCCCCTCAAGACAGGGTGCCACCCCCTCGATATGGGCATTGTGCCCCCCCCCAAGACAGACATTGCCCCCCCAAGACAGGGTGCCACCCCCCCGACATGGGTATTGGCCCCCCCCAAGACAGCCATTGTACCCCCAAGACAAGGTGCCCCCCCCAAGACAGACATTGCCCCCCCAAGACAGGGTGCCACCCCCCCGACATGGGCATCGTGCCCCCCCAAGACAGCCATTGTACCCCCAAGACAAGGTGCCCCCCCCAAGACAGACATTGCCCCCCCAAGACAGGGTGCCACCCCCTGAGATGGGCATTGTGTGTCCCCCCAAGAGAGGGTGCCCTCCCCCCCCCCAAGACAGACATTGCCCCCCCAAGACAGGGTGCCACCCCCCCGAGGTGGGCATTGTGCCCCCCCCAAGCCAGACATTGTACCCCCAAGACAGGGTGCCACCCCCTGAGAAGGGTATTGCCCCCCCAAGACAGATATTGCCCCCCCAAGATGGGGTGCCACCCCCTGAGATGGGCATTGTGTGTCCCCCAAGAGAGGGTGCCCTCCCCAAGACAAGGTACCCCCCAAGTTGGGCATTGTGCCCCCCCCCAAGACAGACGCATTGTCCCCAAGATAGACATTGCCCCCCCAGGACAGGGTGCCGCCCCCCCAAGACAGGCATTGTGCCCCCCCCCAAGACAGACATTGCCCCCCCAAGATGGGGTGCCACCCCCTGAGATGGGCATTGTGTGTCCCCCAAGAGAGGGTGCCCCCCAAGACAGGCGTTGCCCCCCCCAAGACGGGGTGCCGCGCCCTCTGCGATGTGCACTGTGCCCCCCCCAAAGACAGGTATTGTACCCCCAAAACAAGGTGTCACCCCCCCCGAGATAGGCATTGTCCCCCCCCGAGAGAGGCGTTGCCCCCAAAAGACAAGGCATTGCCCCCCCAAGACAAGGTGCCCCCCCTCAAAGACAGGCATTGTCCCCCCAGGACAGGGTGCCCCCCCCCGAGGTGGGCATCATCGCCATCAGAGGTGGGTACCGCACCCCCCGGCTGGGCTCTACACCCCCCGCGATGGGCATCCGCGCCCCCAGGGCGCCCCCCCGACACAGTCCATCACCCCCCCTACACTTAGACATTGTACACCCCCACCCCCCCCTCACCCCCCCGGGAAAAAGACCGAGTACCCCCCAAAATGGGGCATCGCCTCCTCCAAGATGAGCATCCCCCCCTCAGATGGGGTACCGCACCCCAAAAGAGGGGGCTCACACCCCCCCTTCCAGCGCCCCCCCCCCCCGAACTGCAAGGGGGGGGCCATCAGCACCCATGGGGTTACAGGACAGGGCCTGACACCCCACCCCCCCCCCACCAAGCCCCCCCCAAAGCCCACCTTACCCCCGGCCAAACTGGGGCCACCGTCATACGGGGGACGCAGAAGCGGGACCCAGCTGGGGGGGTGCCGGGGGGGGTGTGTGTGTGTGTGTGTGACATCCTTGTGTGTCCCCCCCCGACCCTCCACCCCGATCCCTGCCTGTCCCTACCTGCGCCGGTGGCTCCGGGGTTTGGGGACGGGTTTTGGGGGGGGTGCCAGGCTGTGGCCCCGCCGGCCGCCCCCCCCCCCGCGGCCCCTAATCCGGCACCCGAGCTGGGGGGGTATTTTTAGCCGCTGCCGCAGCGGAGGGAATGCCACCCGCCTGGGCCCGTCTCTGTGTGTGTGTGTGTGTCCCCCCCTTCACCGTGTCCCCCACCCCGCTGTCCCATGCAGGGGGAAAGGGGACAGCGAGGTGACACCACCCCCCAGGGCCACCTCTGTGCCAGGCCATTGGGGGGGGGGGGGACACACACGACAATGGGGGACCCCCAGCCTGAGCTCTGGGCGAAAAGCCACGTCCCCTCCCCAGCACTGTGTCCCCCCCCCTCCTCTGTGACACGGTTGCGGGGCGGGGGGGGGGGGAGTTGGTATTTTAATTGGACCCCCTTCGTTAGCGCCAAGTTCATTAGAAGCTCAGAAGGGGCTTTGTGTCCGCAGGGACAGCGGGGACAAACTGTCCCCGCGCCACCGCGGCTGGCAGGGATGGGGGGGCGGGGGGGGGACAGCTTGCAGGGGGGGGGGACACATGCCAGGTGGGCTACGGGGACACCAGTAAGGGGACATAAAGACCCCAGTGACCCTGTGGGGTGCAGGGATTTAGGGGACCTTAACCCCAAATGACCCGCAGCACCTTTGGGGGGGGGCACGACACCCCAACCTGGGGCTGCCGGTGGGTCATGTCACATCCCGTCCCCCCCCCCCCACGGTGCCACCCCTGCACCCAAAATCAGCCCCGGCAGGATGGGGTGGGGGCGCCTACCGCCCCCCCCCCGGGGTGTGGGGGGACCCTGGGACCTCGCTGAGGTGCGGAGGGGGGTGCTGGGCTGGGGGGGGGATGATGAGCCCTGGGGGGGGGGAGGGGGGGGGGGGGCAGGAGGAGGAGGAGGAGGAGGAAGGCTGAGCCCATTAAAGAGCTTAGGTGGCAGGAGGGCGAGGGGCGGCACCCAGCAGGATTAAGGGGGCTCGTTACCCACCCCGGGGTAATTAGCTCCCTTCCCCCCCCCCCCCCCCCCAAAAGGAGGAATCCCCCAGCGCTGATGCCCCCCCGCAGCACCCGGGGTGGGGGGGGAACGACACACACCAGCAGGGGGGTGACCCCATCCCCAGCGCCAACACGGAGTAGGGGGGGGGGGTGCAGCCCACGGCCACCGGGGTGCCCCAAAACCCTCGTAACCCCCCTGCGCCATCCCAGGGGACACGGGGTGTCCCCGTCCCCCGCGGGCAGGGGGTGACACCCACCTCCCCCAGGCGCTGCCCGCCCCCCCCCCCCCCCCCCCCATTTATATATTTATATATTTATTTATTTATTTATTTATTTTTATTCTCCTGAGCCCTAATCTTTGCCGTCTTGGGCTAATTGGATTTCCTGGGTCACATGGTGAGATAAAAAAGTCCCCAAATCCCAAGGTCCGAAAAAAAACCCAGGTTATCCATGGGGAATTAAGGGAGAGAGCCGGGGGGACAGCCGGCCCGCCAGCACCCACTGAGCTGCTCTCGCCTGCCCGTGGTGGGGCACCCCGACCCCGGGTACCCGGCTCGGCCTTTCGGGGCTTCTCTTTCTCCCCCAGTCACCCACCGCCCGCCCCTGGGGTGCGCGCGCCGTTCCCCGCGGAGAGCTGGAAGAGCTTGGGGACCTAGAGGAGGCGCTCGAGGCGTTAGAGGAGGAGCAGGAAGACGGGGCCATGGGGAGCGGGGCCAGCGCCGAGGACAAGGAGATGGCCAAGAGGTCCAAGGAGCTGGAGAAGAAGCTCCAGGAGGACGCGGATAAGGAGGCCAAGACGGTCAAGTTGCTCTTGCTTGGTAAGGGTGGAGGGGGTGTCCCCAAGGAGGATGCGGGGGGTGTCCCCCTGTCGCCACGGGGCGTTGGGGACCTCGTTGGTCCTGAGGCGATGCGGCTGGTGGGGACGGGGAGAGGGCAAGAGCAACCAGGGAAAGGGGACAGGGACAGAGATGGGGAGGTGCATGGAGATGGGGACAGGGAATGGGACAGGGAATGGGACAAGGGCGGGGAGGTGGATGGAGATTGGAAGTGGATGGAGATTTTAGATAGATGGAGATGGAGATGAGATGGAGGTGGAGGAGATAGATGGAGATGGAGGTGGAGGAGATGGAGGTGGAGGAGATGGAGGTGGAGATGGAGGTGATGGAGGTGGAGATGGAGGTGATGGAGGTGATGGAGGTGGTGATGGTGATGGAGGTGATGGAGGTGGTGATGGTGATGGAGATGGTGATGATGGAGATGGAGATGGAGACAGGCAGCCCCCAGTCCCACCAGCTCCTCCTGCTCTCCCTTTCTTCATCCCAAGGAGAGCCCCTTCCCTGCAGCTCGTTAGCCCTCGTTAGCAAACAAGTCGTCATTAGCCAGTTCAGATTGTCCCACCAGCTGGATGTCCCCCCAGAGTCGTGCCTGGGAAGAGCTGGTGGTGGCATTGGCTCTTGGTGGCAACTAGATGGGTGGCAGGGACAAAGGGGACGGCGTGGGGATGGGGAAGGGGCCAGGACACCAGGTCCCACCTGGGCCAGGCTGGGGGGTGGTCACCAAGATGCCGGGAAGCTCCTGCCACCAGCACCCCCAAACCCTGCCGCTGGGCATGGGACGGGAGGGGACAGTCCCTTGAGGGACCTCCCGCCCCTCCCTGGGGCATCGGGGTGACCCCAGGGGGAGGCATCGGGGCCCCACGGGGCAGGGACTGGCGGCGGGGGCTTATCCAGGTGGGGGGGCCGGGGGTCAAGGCGATTAGCACCCTAATTCTAAGCAGCTTCCTGTGCTGCCCTAAGCTGCTTACGGCACCGAAGCCATCGCTGGCGGTGGCCACGGTGGGCGGGAGGCGTGGGACCCCGGGGACCCCGGGGGACAGGCAGCCCGGCGGGTCCCCACCACCCCTGGGGGGTCCCCGGGGTGTGGCCCGGCCCTGGGTGACAGGAGGTGGCGCGGGGACGATGGCGGCGGTGGGAGGAGGCCAAACTGGGCGGCGGGAGCGGAGGAAAGAGGGTCCCTTGCGCGGTGCCCATCACCGTGGCATCAGGCCTGGGGGCTGTCCCACCCTGGCCAGCGCTAAGGTGTGTCCGTCCCCCCCCCCCTCCCCTTTTCCAGGGGCTGGAGAGTCGGGCAAGAGCACCATCGTCAAGCAGATGAAGTGAGTACCAGGCACCCAGATTTGGGGGGGGGGGGGGGGGCACCGGGATGAACCCAACCCCTGGACACCCTCCAGCTGCGGCACAGCGGGTGGCAGGACACCCCCGCCCCACCCCGTCCCACGTCATGCTGGTGGTGGCACCTTGCTGGTTCCCAGGGTGGGGTGGTGCTGGGAGGGAAGGAGGGGGCACCTCAGGGTGTCGGAGCTCGGGGCTGAGGCTGCCGTGTCCGTGTCCCCCCCCCATCCCAGGATCATCCACCAGGATGGCTACACGCCGGAGGAGTGCATGGAGTTCAAGTCCATCATCTACGGCAACATCCTGCAGTCCATCCTGGCCATCATCCGCGCCATGTCCACGCTGGGCATCGACTACGCCGAGTCGTCCCACGCGGTCAGTCGGGGCGGTCGTCCCCATCCCTGTCCCCCCCCCGCCCAAACCCACCGTGACAACCGAGGGGCTGGGGACCCCCCAGAGCTTGGGTCTGTAATGGCCCCGTGCTGCCCCCCGCCGCCCCCAAGCTCTTTGCCTGGCCCCGGGGGCTTTTTGTGGGGAGAGGTGGGACGGTGGCGAAGGGGTCCCTCTTGCAGGACGACGGCCGGCAGCTCTTCAACCTGGCCGACTCCATCGAGGAGGGCACCATGCCCCCCGAGCTGGTCGACTGCATCAAGAAGCTGTGGAAGGACGGGGGGGTGCAGGCGTGCTTCGACCGCGCCGCCGAGTACCAGCTCAACGACTCGGCCGCGTAGTGAGTGGGGTCACCAGCACATGGCGGGGGGGGGAGACATAAGGACGTGTCTGGGGAACCCCCCGGCTGCTCGTTGGCATTTGCCACCCAGCCTGGCAAAATCAATCCCTTCCCTGAGCCTGGGAATACCCTGGGACCACCATCCTCCGTCCCACTGGGGCCATCCTCCATCCCACTGGGGCCATCCTCCATCCCACCAGGACCATCCTCCATCCCACCGGTGCCACCCTCCATCCCACCAGGACCATCCTCCATCCCACCAGTACCATCCTCCATCCCACCAATGACATCCACCATCCCACCAGTGCCATCCTCCATCCCACCAGGACCATCCTCCATCCCACCAGTGCCATCCTCCATCCCACCAGGACCATCCTCCATCCCACCAATGACATCCACCATCCCACCAGTGCCATCCTCCATCCCACCAATGACATCCACCATCCCACCAGTGCCATCCTCCATCCCACCAGGACCATCCTCCATCCCACCAATGACATCCACCATCCCACCAGTGCCATCCTCCATCCCACCGGGGCCATTCTCCATCCCACCAGGACCATTCTCCATCCCACCAGGACCATTCTCCATCCCACCAGGGCCATTCTCCATCGCACCAATGACATTCTCCGTCCCACCAGTGCCATTCTTCATCCCACCAGTGGCACCCTCCATCCCACCAGTGCCATCCTCCATCCCACCAGTGCCATTCTCCATGCCACCAGTGCCATTCTCCATCCTACCAGTACCATTCTCCATCCCACCAGGACCATTCTCCATCCCACCAGTACCATCCTCCATCCCACCAATGACATCCTCCATCCCACTAGTGCCATCCTCCATCCCACCAGGACCATTCTCCATCCCACCAGTACCATCCTCCATCCCACCAATGACATCCTCCATCCCACTAGTGCCATCCTCCATCCCATCAGGACCATCCTCCATCCCACCAGTACCATCCTCCATCCCACCAATGACATCCTCCATCCCACTAGTGCCATCCTCCATCCCATCAGGACCATCCTCCATCCCACCAGTACCATCCTCCATCCCACCAGTGCCAGTGGGCTGTAGCCCCCCACCATTGCCCCCCCAATGTCCCTGCAGTCCCCAGCTCCCCCAGGGACAATGCTGCCTTGGAGTCCTGGCATTTGGCAGAGCTCAGCCCCCCAACCATGCCCAAAAAGCCATCGGGGGAGGATGTGGGCAGCCCCGTGGCAATGGGTCACGTCCACTCCTGTTCCCCCCCCCCCAGTTACCTGAACCAGCTGGACAGGATCACGGCCCCCAACTACCTCCCCAACGAGCAGGACGTGCTGCGATCCCGAGTGAAGACCACGGGCATCATCGAGACCAAGTTCTCTGTCAAAGACCTGAATTTCAGGTGGGTGGGTGGGTGGGTGGGTCATCCCTACATGACCCCCCTCCCCGGGAGAAGCGAAGGCTCCGGGGAGACCTTCCAGCCCCTTCCAATCCCTAAAGGGGCTCCAGAAAAGCTGGGAGGTGGTCAATGTCTCAGCCCTGGAACCACTGAAGGCCAGGCTGGGGCTTTGGGCTTTGACTTGAAGACGTCCCTGCTCATGGCAAGGGGTTGGACTTGGTGGCCTTTAAAAGTCCCTTCCACCCCAAACCATTCTATGGTTGGTCACCGTGTCCCTGACACCTCCGAGGACAGGGTGCTGGGACCATCCTGCGGCAGGTGGCGGGACCAGAGGTGTCACCTCCCGCCCCGTCCTTGTCCCCTCCCCAGGATGTTCGACGTGGGAGGGCAGAGATCGGAGCGCAAGAAGTGGATCCACTGCTTCGAGGGGGTGACCTGCATCATCTTCTGCGGGGCGCTGAGCGCCTACGACATGGTGCTGGTGGAGGACGAAGAAGTGGTGGGTCGGGGTCCAGGAGGTGCCTCGGGGGAGCGGAGCCGGGTGCTCTGGGTGGGGGTTACAGAGGGAGGGGACCCATCAACCCGGTGGTTGTTGATGGTCTGGGTGATGCAGGGAAGGGGTGGGAGATGCGGGATGGAGCTGGCTCCCACCCAGTTGCACCCAGTCAACCCGTCAGCGCTTCTTCTGGGGCACAAAGAGCCCCGCCGAGATGAAACGTGGGTGGTGGGGCCGGGGGTCTGCCCTCCCCGCTGCCCACGAGGAAACCCCCCCTCCTTCCGAGCAGCCGTGGGCGAAGAGGTCCCAACACCCACCTTGTCCCGAGAGCCACCGTCCCGCCGGGGAACGCTCCCAGATGCAGGAAAACCGCCCTGAGGGAACCCGAAGGGGAGGAAGAGACGCGAAATGGTCTCCATGAAGGAAAATGTGGCCCACAGGCAGCTCGTGCCTGGCTGTGCCCCCCCCGGGGTGGGCAGAAAACCAGCGATAAGGGGCGGCTTTCACCCCCCCCCCCAACAGCGAGCGGGGGGAAGGACGGCACGAGGTGACCAAGCAAAGCCCTGCGGGCGCCCGGTGAAGGATGCCGCGGGGAAAAGCAGCTCCGAGGGTGGAATTCGGGAGAGGAGGAACACCGAGAGCCCCCGGACGGGTCGTTTCTTGGAAGAAGCGAGGGGTGCGGAGGAGCCGAGCGGGAGAAGCAGCCTGCCCAACAGCCCAAGGCGCTGGGGTGAACCATCCTTGTCGGCATCTCCCACGGATGCTCCCTGGCGCTCCGGCGTCCGAATGGCTTCACCGGGAGCTGGGACTGGGATCCGGCACCTCTGGGGTTTGTCAGGGCTGGGCAGGAGAACTCAGCCCTCCCTCAGCCCCGAAGAATCAGTGCGTGTAAGGCACGTGGGGGAAAAGAGGGAGCATCTTTCCACCGAAGCCCTTGGGAGAGGCTTCCCCGGAGCAGGATGGGGCAGGATTCGGCCAAAGCCGGCCCCGCAGGCACCTTCCTCGCTGAAGCCATACAGAAAAGCTGCCGCGATGGGAGGATGGAAAAGGCAAACCCATCCCTGTCCCCCCTGGAGAACCCTCCCGCCGCCACCCAAAGCTGGAGGAGATCCACCTTCCGTCAGCAGAGCAACACCCTGGCTCGGCTGGAGCCTTCCCCAGCACCAAACTGCCCGTCTGCTTTAAAACTGGAGATTTTTTTTCCCCTTTTCCTCACACCTTTCCCAAGCTGCGGGTAACCGCCGGGGCCGGGGCCGCGATCCAGCAACAGCGTCCCGCAGTACGGCCCGGATGGGGGGGATGGATGGACACGGCACCTTCCAGCAGCCGTGGAAGGGCCGCGAGGTTTCCCCGCATTCGTTTCCCCCACCGCGAGCCCTTCGTTTCTGAGCATCCCGGAAAGTGCCGGGAGGGATGGCAGCACTGGAGCTGCTTAATGTCGCTCCCCATCCTCAGCGTCGCCGGGATTCCTCCGGATCGCTCGCACCGCGGCTTTTCGGATGGGGGACGAGGGACGCTCGGTGCGGGCGGCTGTGACAAACAGCGGCATCCCCGGCGGGATGGGGAAAAGCTCTCGTCTTGGGAATGGAGAATTGGAGAATGGGGGGTGGGTGGGGGGTGTTTTGGGGGGGCTAAAAGGGGTTTTACGTTCTTTACGAGGCCGATACCGACGCTCCCGGTCTGTCCGCAGAACCGCATGCACGAATCCCTGCACCTCTTCAACAGCATATGCAACCACAAGTTCTTCGCCGCCACCTCCATCATCCTCTTCCTCAACAAGAAGGACCTTTTCGAGGAGAAGATCAAGAAAGTCCATCTCAGCATCTGCTTCCCCGATTACGACGGTGAGTGGGGTCGTTCCCCCTCCTCGAGACACCCCCCCACCACCACCCCGGGACAGGCTCCGGCGGGGAGTCGCGTGGTCCCAGCACGGCAGGTTTGGGGTTGTAGCGGGATGAAGTCACGTCCCTTGACGCTGGGGCAGAGGAGAGGGCTGATGTGGCCACGGGAAGGTGTTTGGAAGGATCGAAATGTGATTAAACGGCTTTTTTTTTAAAAAAAAAAATTTAAAAAAATTGCTTTGCTGGGCGCAGTTGCCACCCAGCCCTCCTCCTCTGGAGGAGGAAGAGGAAGATTTCAGATTTAGCTCTTAAAAACAAGCCTTCAGCATCCCCGAATCCTCGCCCGGCGCCGACGATCGTCTCCCAGGGGAGCGCGGCTCAGCTCCGGCGGCGTTTCCTCCCCCTTTATCCCGGCAGGTCCCAACACGTTCGAAGACGCGGGAAACTACATCAAGACCCAGTTCCTGGACCTCAACATGCGGAAGGACGTGAAGGAGATCTACAGCCACATGACCTGTGCCACAGACACGCAGAACGTCAAGTTCGTCTTCGACGCCGTCACGGATGTCATCATCAAAGAGAACCTCAAGGACTGCGGCCTCTTCTGAGCGGCTGGGGGGCAGGTACCCGAGAAACGGTTATTTAACTGCAAAAAAAAAAAGTAGTTTTTTTTTTTCTGGGGGGGGGGGCGGGGGAAGGGGGATGAGGATGGGACGGGCCCGTGGGCTTTGCCCATCAAAGGGCAAATTTGCCATTCCGGGGTCTGGAAATCTCCTCCCGCGGAGGGGGGGGGGGATGCGCTGGGATTAGCGAGGATGGGGGTTTGGGGATCCCACCAGCCCCAAGGGTGGGGGGGGGGTCAGCACCCTCCTGAGAGCCCCAGAGGTGGGTGGGGGGGTGGTTCGGTGCCTCCCCCGGGGAGCGTGGGCTCAGCCCAGTGATCCTTTGGAACTGGTTTTGTCGGGCTGCTTTCACACCCTTGCCGGGGGTGGGGGGGGGAAGAGATGGAAAGAGCAGATTCCAGCCCAAATTACTGAGCCTGAGCGAGACTTTTTTGTATCTCGAGGCCTCCTGTTGCCCCCAACAGTCACTGGTGCCGCTCCAGTTTGCAAACTGGGGGGGGTTGGGGGGGGGGAGGCTGGTGCCCAGCCACGGGCTCAGGGGAACGACCCCGGCAATGCCCAGGCACAGGGAGGGGGGGGATCCCACACCCCCGCTCTGCTTCACTCAGCCTTTTCGCTCCTTAATAAAGGTTTAATTAGGGTTTAGAATTAATTCTTAACGCCTGCCTTTGCCCCCGAGCCTGAGCAGTTGGGGGGGGGGGCGGAATTATTTTCCCCTCCCCTTCTTCTGAGCTGGGTTGGACCCTTTTGGGTTTCAGGGGACCTCGAGGGCTTCTCTTGTCCCTGAATATTAATAGAAAATATTAAGGAAAAAATGAAATAATAAATAATAAAGCAGGCGGGACGCCCGCGGGCAGCAGCAGGATGGGGGGGGGGTGTGGGGGGGGGGTGGACCCCCGGCCGCCAGCTCGGCATCGTGCCCTGGGCAAAGCCGTTTTCCCAGCGGAGGCCCGGGGCAGCCCGCGATGGAGACCCTGCTTCTGGAATCAAGGGAAAATTGGAAATGGGGGGGGCCAAAGTAGCTGGGGGGGGGGGGGGTGTCCTTCCTCCTCCCGAGCCAGCAGCAGGGCTTCGGCAGTAAGGGAATATTTGGGATTTTGCCCCTGCCTGGGGTCAGAGCGTTAAAGGCGGTGGATTTTTTCCGGGGCGCAATGAAAAGTTGCTTCTCTAAACGCGCCCCCCCACAGCCCCCGTCCCCAACCCCCCCCAAACCCCCCCTTTTCCTGCAACCTCGGCAAGCGTTTAACCCCCTCTTCTCTCTTCCTTCCTCCCTTCCCCGCCAGAAGAGGAGGAAAAACCACTTGACTTCCGCAGCGCCGTTCTGCTGAGCAGAGCCAAAAGGATTCACCGAAAACAAACAACAACAACAACAACAACAACAAAAAAAGAAATAATATTCAAGTTCCTCGGACCCCGCATTTTTGTTTTTTTTTTTTTTTTTTTTCTTTTCTATGACCTGCCCAACCCAACCTCCTCCTTTCGTGCCCCAAAAATAAGGAAGGGGCTGAAGCTCAACTTCCTGCTCCCTTTTCGTGGCCGTTTCCCCTTTTATTATTATTATTTTTTTTTTTTTTTCTTTTTAAAGAAAAGAAAGAAATCCCTGCTCTCTCGGAGGAGACGCGGAGCGGTTTGACGCCAAAGAGAAAAGCGGTGTCGAGCCAACGCGCAACCCCCCCCCTCGTCCCCCCATCCCCGTCCCTCTCGCCCCTGCGCTTCCTTCCCTTTTATCAAATTAATTTTACCCAATTAATCCAACCAGGAGGTTTTGGAGGGGGGGGAAGGTGGAGGCCGGGTTACCCATGAGTCGCTCCCGGGAGCCAACCTCGAGTCCTTTAGGCAGGAGAAATTAATTTTTTTTTTTAGTTTTTTGGGGGTTTTGGGGGGTTTTTTGTTTTGGTGCGATTTGAGTGAATTTCGCTCCAGAGCCGGGGGTGGGGGGGAGCCGATGGGGGGGCAAAGGAAGGCAGGAGCATGGATCCTTAGGCTCAATCCCGCCCAGGGAAGAGGAATGGGCTGGATAAAGAGGAAATGGTTACTTGAAAGATTCGCATTCTGCTATTTAGAGCTGTATTCGCTCTGTAACTGTTTGTAAATAAACCTCCGCTGGCCCCGTAGCCCACTCCCGCGTCCGCTCGCTCCAGAGCTCGCCCAGCCGGCTCCCTTTCCCTGTAGGAAAACCGAAATAAAAAGAAATACGCATGACACGGGTGTCTCATCGTTTCTCCCACCTCTGGGTTCTCCGCGCTGACCGTTCCCAAGCCCCGGTCCTGCGTCCGAGAGCTTGGATCGAGGAATATTTCATGTGCGAGAGCTTGGATCGAGGAATACTTTATATTCGAGAGCTTGAATCGAGGAATATTTTATGTCCAAGAGCTTGAATCAAGGAATATTTTATGTCCAAGAGCTTGGATCGAGGAATATTTTATATTCGAGAGCTTGAATCAAGGAATATTTTGTGTCCGAGAGCTTGGATTGAGGAATATTTTATACTCAAGAGCTTGAATCAAGGAATATTTTGTGTCCGAGAGCTTGGATTGAGGAATATTTTATACTTGAGAGCTTGAATCAAGGAATATTTTGTGTCCGAGAGCTTGAATCAAGGAATATTTTGTGTCCGAGAGCTTGGATTGAGGAATATTTTATACTTGAGAGCTTAGATCAAGGAATATTTTATGTCCAAGAGCTTGAATCAAGGAATATTTTGTGTCCGAGAGCTTGAATCGAGGAATATTTTGTGTCCGAGAGCTTGGATTGAGGAATATTTTATACTCGAGAGCTTAGATCAAGGAATATTTTATGTCTGAGAGCTTGGATCGAGGAATATTTTGTACTCGAGAGCTTGAATCAAGGAATATTTTATGTCCAAGAGCTTGGATCGAGGAATATTTTATGTCCGAGAGCTTGAATCAAGGAATATTTTATGTCCGAGAGCTTGGATCGAGGAATATTTTATATTCAAGAGCTTGAATCAAGGAATATTTTATGTCCAAGAGCTTGGATCAAGGAATATTTTATACTCGAGAGCTTACATCAAGGAATATTTTATGTCTGAGAGCTTGAATTAAGGAATATCTCCCATTCTTTGCATTCATTCCGCACACAGATCAGCCACCGAGACCCACCGGTGGCCCACGTGCCGGGGAGAGGGGCCACCACCGTCCTCCCGGGCACCTGGTGGGGATGGAGACGCAGGTGCCGGGTGCCACCGGGCCACCACCAACCGAAAAAAAGCCCTTCCCAGGCAAAGCCCCCTCGCACCCGGGTGAGATAAAGCACAACCCTCGCGGGGCCAGGCTCTGCCGCGGCTCCAGCATCCATCAGGGAGCAATTAATTACCGGGGGAGGTTTGGATGAATTCGGTTCAAGGGCGAGTTAAGCCCCTGCGTTAGGGTGACGCTGTAGCAGAGCCCCAGGGCTGGCTAAAAGGGAATTGTCGGGCTTGGGAAAGCTTCCCCGCACAGAAACGCGCTCCGCGGAGCTCCTGAGCGCGGCAGAGGCTGCGGGTGCTGTCAATGGCTACCCCGTAAACACCCCCGGAATATTCCCATTCTGTATTTCCAGGCAAGAGGTTCCGAAAACGGGGTGACATCTACATCACGTAAGGGCATCCAGAGCAGTCATTTCCCGCCCCCCAGGTTCAAAGGAGACAGTGAGACTTGGGCTATAAATACGCAGTAAACTACCCATCTGCCAATAATTCTGACGGACAACTGGATGCCAGCAGTTTTCCATGCGGGCAGCCCAAGCCGAGGCTTTGGGAGCGGCGGAACCGGCTGCAGAGACAGCACCGACAGGCGTGAAAAGCACGAGGGACCTTCCTCTCCCATTAATTACATCCATTTCCCACCCAAGGGCTTAGAATTGCACCCCTTTCCCACCAAAGGGCTTGGAATTGCACCCCTTTCCCATCAAAAGGGCTTGGAATTGCACCCCTTTCCCAACAAAGGGCTTGGAATTGCGCCCCTTTCCCAACAAAGGGCTTGGAATTGCGCCCCTTTCCCACCAAAACCCTTAGAATTGCACCCCTTTCCCACCAAAGGGCCTGGAATCGCACCCCTTTCCTACCAAAGGGCTTGGAATTGCGCCCCTTTCCCACC
This sequence comes from Alca torda, assembly GCA_008658365.1. Classification (NCBI taxonomy): domain Eukaryota; kingdom Metazoa; phylum Chordata; class Aves; order Charadriiformes; family Alcidae; genus Alca; species Alca torda. Next base: position 1,806,998 of record CM018095.1, on the reverse strand, counting down.
AAATGGGCATGGAATTGCGCCCCTTTCCCACCAAATGGGCATGGAATCACACCCCTTTCCCACCAAAGGGCTTGGAATTGCGCCCTTTTCCCACCAAAACCCTTAGAATTGCACCCCTTTCCCACCAAAGGGCTTGGAATTGCACCCCATTCCCACCAAAGGGCTTGGAATTGCGCCCCTTTCCCACCAAATGGGCATGGAATCACACCCCTTTCCCACCAAAGGGCTTGGAATTGCGCCCTTTTCCCACCAAAACCCTTAGAATTGCACCCCTTTCCCACCAAAGGGCTTGGAATTGCACCCCATTCCCACCAAAGGGCTTGGAATTGCGCCCCTTTCCCACCAAATGGGCATGGAATCACACCCCTTTCCCACCAAAGGGCTTGGAATTGCGCCCTTTTCCCACCAAAACCCTTAGAATTGCACCCCTTTCCCACCAAAGGGCTTGGAATTGCACCCCATTCCCACCAAAGGGCTTGGAATTGCACCCCTTTCCCACCAAAGCCCCCACTTTCCTTCCCCAGCAAAGCACAAAAAGGGCGGTGGGGGGGGGGCGGAAATAATTAAGAATGAAGTAGAGAAAAGGCTCAGGTGTTTAACTCACCATTTTAATACTGCCAACAACTAGAACAGATTGAAACTGTACACGCGACACAGTGGGAGAGAAGAGTCCGGATGCGGATGGGGTCAGCGAAGGAATGTTCCCGCCGGGGTTAATGAAGGTCACGACGGTAAAAACGCCGGCAAAGGGGGATTTGGCACCACATATACAAAGTAAAGGCATGCTCGTCAGTACAGGCTGGGGGTCTCGGAACAGAAAAGGCCATGGTCAATGCAGAACAAGGCGCACCCTTTACGAAAAAAACAATAAAAATAAAAATCGCCCGCCGGTTTAGCCCAAAAATAATTAATATGGAAGTGGTTGATTGAGTAGCTCTGCAGCAGCCCGCGGTTCCCGGCCCATTGGGAGCTCAGCGTTGAATTTCTCCAAGCGATGCAGCCCCCGGGGTAAAACAAAACAAAAAAAAAAAAACAACAAAAAAAAACCAAAAAACCCCCAAAAACCCAAAAAAAAACCCACCAAAAAACCCAAAAAACCAAAAAAACCCCAAAAACCCCCAAAAAACCACAAAAACAAAAAAAAAACCAAAACCCCCCCAAAAAACCAAAAAAAAACCAAAAAAAAACAAAACAAAAAAAAAAAACAAAAAACAAAAAACCCCAAAAAACCCAAAAAAACCCCAAAAAAAACAAAAACAAAAAAACCCAAAAAAACCAACAAAAAAAAACCAACAAAAAAAAAACCAACAAAAAAAAAACCAACAAAAAAAAAACCAACAAAAAAAAAACCAACAAAAAAAAACCAACAAAAAAAAAACCAACAAAAAAAAAACCAACAAAAAAAAAACCAACAAAAAAAAACCAACAAAAAAAAACCAACAAAAAAAAACCAACAAAAAAAAACCAACAAAAAAAAACAAACAAAAAAAAACAAACAAAAAAAAAAACAACAAAAAAAAACCAACAAAAAAACAACAAAAAAAACCAAACAAAAAACAAAAAAAACCAAACAAAAACAAAAAAAAACCCCAAAAAAAACCCCAAAAACAAAAAAAACCCAAAACCCCCCCAAACAGACCCCAAAAAAGACCCCCCAAAAAAAACCCAAAAAAGACCCCCCAAAAAAACCAAAAAAGACCCCCCAAAAAAACCAAAAAAGACCCCCAAAAAATCCCTCCAAAAACAAACCCAACCCCCCCCACAAACAAACCCAAAAAACCCCAAAGAAAAAGACCCGCTCGTCCCGCTGCAGAAGCTTCCGGTAGCAGGATGGGAACAAATCACGCAGCAGAAAAAGCGACGCTATCGCCGTAAAAGCTCTAAGGATCCTTTAAGTAGTCGCAGAAATATTAAATCCCGACCATACCAAGTGTTAAAAACAAGGAGTTCCTGCTAAGAGGAATACTTTCCGCATGATCTGGTCACATGTGCATAGTTAAGTGATTATTTTTTTTTTGTTGTTGCCGTTTTCGTGTTGTTTTTTTTTTTTTTTTTTTTATTTTTTTTTATTTTTTAAAACAAGATCCGTTTGCAAATAGAGAAATAAAATTTAGTAAAGTTATAATAGTTTTCTCCATGGGAAAAAAAAAAAAAAAAAAACACAAAACCAAACAGACAGACAAACGAACGAATGAAACCAACCCTTAAAAAACCGGCCGAGCGGTGGCTCGTTAACCGAAAGGAAAAGAAAGGGAAAAAAAAAAAAAAAAAAGCTACGTATCGAAGGTCTGGAATCCAGCACCTCAAAACTTCACGACAGCTGTACACATTGGAGATCACGCCACCCAGACGACGCCGGGACGACCTCGTCACGCTAACAGTCGTTCCAGCTCGACCTAACCTCACCGTCCCGTTAATAAAAATTAAAAAAAAAAAAAGGGTCCCTAATACAGAAGATTGTGCTAAAGAACGCAACGATTCCGCATGCTGTTTTGCGTAGGTGTTTTTTTTTTTTTTTGTTTTGTTTTTGTTTTTTTTTTTTTTTTTCTCGTTTTTCCCTGGTCCTCTTTTTCCCCGCTCGCGGCCGTCCCCGCCAGGCAGCAGCCAAGAGTCTGCTTCTCCAAACGCCGCGTCTTAACAAAAAAAAAAAAAACTTGAGAAGGAAGAAAAGGGTGAGGATTAGCGCGAGGCGAGGCCAAAACCTGGCGTATAAACCCCTTAAAACGCCACGAGCGAGCGAGCGAGCGGCTGGGCTTTACCTCCTTCCCCGCGCCCCCCCCCCCCCCAACCCTTCTCAATAGAGCCCGCATTCCTTCAGGTTGTTTTTGATGATAACATCTGTAACGGCGTCGAAGACGAACTGCACGTTCTTGGTGTCGGTGGCGCAGGTGAAGTGCGTGTAGATCTCCTTGGTGTCTTTTCGCCGGTTCAGATCTTCAAACTGACACTGGATGTAGGCAGCTGCTTCCTCGTACGTGTTGGAGCCTGAAAAAGATAAGACCCCTTAACTTTGGCCAGCAGTTGACAGCAGAGAGATCTTTTAAGTACATATTAAGCTGCTTGGAACCATCTGCCTTATCCAGCTCCAAATCCAAATCCACCCTTAACCCCTTCTTGTAAGTCTATTCCCAGCTTCTGGTCCGTGACCTTGGACGAGTCACTCCCGCGACTCACCGACTGCTCCCTGCTCCGGCCCCGGAGCGCGCTAGAAGGGAATATTTACGCTTCGTGCTGGAAACACATAGTTGGGTCAGAAGAGCAACAAGTGACAGGAATAAGGAGGTTTGAAAGAAGGGGAGTTTCAAACATCTAAACGCCTCCAGGGCGAAGCATCGCGTCCGTGCGGGACGGGCCGCGAAAAACGCCTGTCGCTGAAACACAGGGTGGAAAACTGCCATAACCCAGGACGCGGATGAGTTTCACTGGCTCTGAAATTGAAGTTAAGTCAAAGTATTGTCCTAGTAACACGTGGGAAACGTGAGTGACCTTGAATCGCTGGCGTGCGACACTTTGCTATTTGTATTCCAGGCCATAAAACACATGGGAAAAGGCAGTTTGGAACCACGAGCGTGTCTCTCCCAAGAAAATGAGCTATCAGCAAACCGGAGAGCCCAAAGATGCTCCCCAAGAGCCAGAGCTAAGGGAAGCGGGGGAGGAAAAGATAAGGCTTTTAAGTTATCCTGGACTGCGCGGGCTTTAACTGACTCATTCCTGGCCCTGGTGACAAATGGAAGGCGGTTTCGGAGCCCGGCCTTACCTGTGTACTCGGGATAGCAGATGGTTAGCGGGCTTTTCTTAATCTTTTCCTCAAACAGGTCTTTCTTGTTCAGGAAGAGAATGATGGATGTGTCTGTAAACCATTTGTTGTTACAGATGCTGTCAAACAGTTTCATACTCTCATGCATCCGGTTCTGGAAAAATCAAAGGAGAAGGGCAGGGATGTGTCATTCCAGAGTCATTAGGGGAGGACGGGGTGGGGGGACAGAGAGGCTTTGTGCAAAGGCCGGAGTGAAGAGCTGAGTGTCCCTGACACGTCCTCACTGCCACTCGGTCAGGAAGAGCACAGGCACAACCCCGAGCAGGGGACAGGTCACAGGTCACCTCCTCATCCCTTAACTCCCCCAGGACACGTGTGTTCCTCCAGGGGGGGACTCACACCCAGGGGAACAGGCTGGAGGACAACTCACAGCACCTCCTTGGAAAAAAATCTGGAGAAACGTCTGCATTATTGTTGGGGGTGTTGGTGGAGGAGAAGCTCCACACGCCCCGGCACCGTGCGCTGGCAGCCCAGAAACCCCCCGCAGCCTGGGCTGCATCCCCAGCAGCGTGGGCAGCAGGGCCAGGGGGGGATTCTGCCCCTCTGCTCCACTTCGGTGAGATCCCACCTGGAATACTGCATCCAGCTCTGGGGCACCAACAGCAGAAGGAGACGGAGCTGTTGGAGCGGGGCCGGAGGAGGCCCCGGAGATGCTGGGAGGGCTGGAGCCCCTCTGCTGTGGGGACAGGCTGAGAGAGCTGGGGGGGTTCAGCCTGGAGAAGAGAAGGCTCCGCGGAGACCTTCCAGCCCCTTCCAGTCCCTAAAGAGGCTCCAGGAAAGCTGGGCAGGGACCCTGGATCAGGGAGGGGAGCCATGGGACGAGGGGGAATGGTTTTACACTGAAAGAGGGGAGATTTAGATTAGATCTGAGGAAGAAATTCTTGGCTGTGAGGGGGGTGAGCCCCTGGCCCAGGGTGCCCAGAGAAGCTGTGGCTGCCCCATCCCTGGAGGGGTTCAAGGCCAGGTTGGACGGGGCTTGGAGCAACCTGGGCTGGTGGGAGGTGTCCCTGCCCGGGGCAGGGGGTGGCACTGGGGGGGCTTTAAGGTCCCTTCCCACCCAAACCATTCTGTGATTCTATGATTATGTTTATCAGTTTCTGGGGCGAGACACTGCAGGCTGCTGCAAGAAAGTGCTCGTCTTCACAGCCCTCGAAGAAGTAAGAAGAGGAGCAAGCCGGAGACATGCCCTCCCCACGATTCCACCTTCCTTCTACAGCGCCGTGCAGGCAGGCACTGGTAACTCCTCCATAACATACCATTTCCTCGTCCTCGGCCAAGACGAGGTCGTAATCGCTGAGGGCCACGCAGAAAATAATCGCTGTCACGCCTTCAAAGCAGTGGATCCACTTCTTCCGCTCCGACCGTTGGCCACCGACGTCAAACATCCTGGGAGAGGCAGGAGAGAACCATCTCAGAAGCTGTGGAGACCTCCCTCCCCGACCACCACGTAAGGGGACGGAGGAGGCTCTCCGCTAAGGACTCTCAAACAAGCAGGATTTTGGGGGGAAAACACGCACGCAGCCTGCCATCAGCTCCGAGCCCTCCCTTTCGCAGCAGAGCATCCACTGGCTTTTTCAAGTTCTTTTCTCTAGAGCGATTTCAGCAGGAAGAACTCGACGTTACCTACGCGGCTCTCCAGAAGTCTGCTGATTCACCGGGCCACGCTTATTTTGTTCTCTGGCTCCTATCGCCTTAGCAACAATCCACTTGCTTGACTGGACTCCAAACACCTACTCACCGTCAGCCCTTGCAGTTAATTTACACCGCGTCTGACAGAGGATTATCCGGAACACACTACCCGCGCCCCGCTACCGGCACCCAGGGAAAAAAAAAAGTTAATGGGGTTAAGAAACAGGTTCCATGTATTAAAAAAATAAAAAAAATTAAAAAAAAATAATCTGAAGTTTAAAGGCTGCAGAGCTGCTCGGGGAATCTCTGTCTCTACAAAAAAAAAAAAAAAAGACGCGTCTCCGACGGTTACAACGCTCTGCTCACCGCAGGATTTGGATGAGGAGCGGGATTGCCCCCGGGATGTCCTGATGGACTGTGACTTAATTAAAATCAAGCCAGATAAAAGTCGATATCCGAGAGCTATGAAGATCATAGCCATTGATTTGGTAGCGGAGCAAATAGGCAGACAGGAGAGAAACCGCCCGGGGGGGGGCCAAAAGCCACGCGATTTAACGATGCCAAACAAGGCAGGCAGAAGTGCCGTTCAGCCAAATCCCGACTTCTGTTTGAGGCGAACCGTCCCCGCAGACCGCAGGAGGAAAGATGAAAAATCTCTGGGAGGATACAGGCTATTGACTTCGCTTGTCTCACTTGCCATTACTCTCCGCTCACAGCGCGGAGACACGCGGAAAGGAACGGCATCCCCTGACAACTCCGCTTGGCCAAGCTCATCCCAATTCGAGTCACAGTTCTACCGAGGCCGCCTCGGCCCCTTATTAATGGCTGAGATTTAACATCAAGGCTTCCGTGGAGGGAAAGATGGCAGCTTCGGGGTTTAAGATGGATTAATGCTTTCCTTTGTGCAGCAAATCCCTCCGAGACGAGGCGCCTCGCGTCTTGGGCTCCGCACATGATCAATGACTCCGGGGCGGGGTGGGGAAAGAGCGATTCCCCCTCTTTTGCATGGGGGAGGCAACGCCTCCAAGCGCGCAGCCATTTCCATGGAAAAGAAGGGTTCTAGCGATTAAACGCAACCCGCCCGCTACCTCCAGCTCCCTCCTCCATTAGTCAGACGCGATGATTTTGAAAAGCGCATCACACGCTGCAGCTGGAAACGCTAATCCTAATACATCACGACAGAAGACAAGTTTTTTTTCCCCCGGACAAACCAGAAGCCACGTAAATAGCTCGGTGACGCAAAGCGTTTAGGCATTTTTGTTAAAACGGCTCGTAAGTTAAGACGGTTCAGAAGCCAAAACGCTACCGTTCTCCCCCAAAAAAAGCGTGCAAACGGATCAGATTCTACAAGCAACTCATGGCTCTTTCAAACCGTTTTCAAACACAAGCTAAAAAAAAAAAAAAGCAAACAAAGGTTTAAAGGCTCTGAGCAACACGGACTTGAACACAGTGACACAGATGAAGGAACTTGCCCAAGAGAGGGGCTGCGTTTTCCTACATCCGCATTACAGGAGAGGAATGCCCACCCCCGCGGGGCTCCGGGCTGTTTGTCTGGAGCCCGCACAGGATCCAAAGCCAGGATCTAACGAGGATTTTCTAACGAACGGATGGAGAGCGGGGAGGGGGAGAGCTAAACTGCAGGCGAGCAGCCGCTACGAGGTTAGAGGGAGCTCCGCTAGTGATACGTAAAGGGACACTGCCAAGACCAGGCTCGATACCTGAGCCCTGCAGGGACTGAATTTAGAAGGCGGAGAGGATGGGGAAGTCCCATCCCCTGCGGTGTCACGCCACGGCAGATGGTCCCCGGCAGGTTTTCTGCGTGCCCCGGTCCTGCTGGGCAGCGAGCGTCGGTCACCACAGTCACCTACAGCCTCCAGAGCCGAGCCTGCGACTGCGGGGAGAGCTCTTACCTCCCGCTTCACAGGAAGGGGTTAAATTTCAACTCAAAATCCAGGAGTCAGTGTCCTTTTAGTATTATTTTTTTTTTTTTTTGGGAGGGGGGGGAGGATCCTGTAAACAAGCAGTCGGTACCTGTGTCCGCGATTCCAACATAAAAGCAGCTGAAAAGAACAGAAGAAGGCAAATAAAAGTCAAACCGGTCTGTCCGGTGAGCGATGCCAGTAGAGAGAGGGAGAGTAACGGAGGCGAGGAGGACAGTTAAAAACAGGGCAAGAGGTTTGGCAGCGCAGGTGTGGGACCCACCACCACCACCAACGCGCCGCAGAAATCACCGCAGTCCACTGGGACAAGCGCTGCCCTTCACTTACTTGAAGTACAGGTCCTTGAAGGTGAAGTGAGTTTCCACGATGCCGGTCGTTTTAACTCTGGTCCGCAGAACATCCTGCTGAGTCGGGATATAGGTCGGCTGGGATATTCTATCCAAGTCATTCAGGTAACTAAACCAGAAGAGACAACACAAGACAGGCTTTTTTTAGTCTTGCTTGCTGGCCATGAATCTTTTATAAACTGCAGAAGAAAGTCATCACGGAATTTATTCATCAGCTTCAGGTAGGACAGACCTCGAACGCGCAGCAAACAAAGCCCTATCCCCAAGGGCTGGTTTTGCGGGGTGTATTTTAAACCCCTGCCCATACGACCTTGCCGCGTGTGCTGGGTAGAGTTCAGCTCACTGGGGAAAACGAAGCCTGATAAGAAGCCAGCACGAGAAGCGCTGCTGATGCCGAAGCCGTGCCAAGACTGGTATCTCTTGGGGCAATTCAGAGCAGTCAAGGTCTTTCACATCAAAGCACCAGGCAATAAATCCAGTGGCTCGCTTTTAAAGGGCAAGGGTACATCAAATGAAGCAGGAGGAAAGAATTAAGCGTCAAGAACTACCCCCAGAACAGATTCCTTTAGCAACAGCAAACTAACACAGTCCCCGCTGGCTCCCCGACGGCACGGCCGCCCGAGGAAGCCGTTTCTCCGCAGCATGGAGGCAAGGCGCCCATCGAGACCCCAACTAACTCCAGCTACAGCAGATTCCCTTTGAAGTCCGGCTCTCGGGCACATAACTCAGAGGTACACATCATTTCCCGCGGTGTCACAAGTCCCACTCCAGCCAGCGACACCTCTCAGCTCATTTTTCCTGTGAAGGGGAAGGTGACAGCCTCCTGCTTCCTCAAAGGAGACGAGGATCGCTCCGTTGGGAAGGGACGGGCCACGTCTTTATCAGGAGCAGTTTTTAATCAATACAGCACTGTCTAACTGTGAGATTTTAGTGGCACAACTGGTGTAATAAACCCTGCTCTCCCAGACAAACGTTTTTAATCACAGATCCGTTGCCAGCCAGGGATCGCTCCTTCCCATGCACTTGAAAGCGGCGCCAGCAGCCCCAAATTTCCACTCGCCTTCCTCACCGAGCAGGCCACGTACTGAGCGATGTCTCTCTCCTCCACGGGCTTCAGCATCTCCTCTGGCTAGGATTGCCAGCGTATTTGCGGAGCGCTGACCTATTTTCCCAGCCCCAGAAGAACGCAGCCTACCTGCCAGCCTCCTGCCCGCGCTCGCCCGGCGCCGCGGGGCTTTTCTCCAAGAGCCGGTATCCCCCGCGAGCCGTTTTAGCCCAGAAAGGGCCAACTCCTCTCATTCCTCCCTCCTGTTCAGCGGGGATGACCCCTTTTGTGAACCGCTCTTTCACCAGAAACGCGGCACCCAAAACTTATCCTTGGGGACCAGCTTTAGTTTCAGCTTAGTGAAACAGAATTTGGAAGGTCCTTACCTTCATTAGGCTTCAGTTAAGAAATATTTCTGCTGAGGAAATAACATGCCCAGACTTCCCCACCCCGCCTCTTTCCTACCAGTATGAATTTAACTGGGATACGGCGGTTCAAAAGCCGATTGGAGCCCTACCTAAGACCTGACCCAGCAACTCCCAACAGCTTGGCTTTGCTACAGGTCACACAGCTGCCCCGATTCACTGGAGTGATGAATGTGCAAGCCGAAGCTGTAAAGCATCTGCTCCTAATTGCCGGCTTTCAGCGGCAGAAGTACGGACAGGGAAACTCGTAATTCCTACTGCAGGCAGCGAGGAGGGAGCGGAGTCTGGCAACTCCCACCAAACGCATCGCAAAGTGCCACTCTTGAACGCCGGCGCGTCCATCGGGGGAACAAGGTGGAGCAGATTAAGCTCTATCCGCGAGCTGCCTTAAAAAAAAAAAAAAGAAAAAGCTTCGCCAGATTAATTCCAGGGAGATTCAAAGGGCAAATAAATACCAGATCCCATAGAAACATCGAAGCGGTTGGAGGAGCCGGCACAGGGGATTTCTCAGGAGCAGCCCAAGCGCGTGTGGGTTCCTCCAGCCCTTCTCGCCTCGCCGGAGGCAGCTGGCTTTGTGGGCACCCACCAAAACCAGGCTGCAGAGCCCAGCCTGCGCCGACTCCCACTTCTTTCCCCTCTACGGATTTAGTGGAACTTGAATAAAAACTGGAAAAAAAGCACGGTCTGAAACTCATGGTCTTGAGCGAGTCATAACCTGCAGCTTGCCACAGTCTGTCTGAAAGTCTGAAGATGTTCCTCCCAAAGATCGTTTCGGGAACTGAAAACGTACACCTCACTGAATCTTCCTCCGTCCCACGCAGTTTGAAGCCCCTTTTCACTATCTCCTTTGCCACCCGGCTTCCTTCAGCCGCCGAACTCGCCACGCTCGCATCCCTGGTGTTTACGGAGCCAGCTCTTGCTCATGCTTCAACGCCACCTTGCAAACACCAGCTTGCAAAAAGACTGTTTGGTTTTGTCTCCCTTCTTATTTTCACCCTTAACATGAGGGCTCCAGTATAAAAAAATAAAAGCTGACCAAGCGCCTGCAGGGCAACTTGTGTTTGTCTTAGGGACTGTCGTGGTTTTGGCCAAATCGGCCAACGGCCGGCGACAGATGCTCCCCCCCAGCCTCTCATGCATGCAGAGGAGGGGGAGAGATAAAGGGAGATTTATGAGTTTAGAAGAAACTAAACTCCTTTAATGAAATATTAATAATAAAAAGGAAAATAATGAAATAGATACAGTATATACAAAACCGTATCAAGCTCCCAGGATGACGTCACCAGCAGGCACTGCGGGAGTCCCAAGCTGGACTCAGCGACGGGTGGGAACTGGGTTCCAGAGCTGGAGTCAGGAACACACGGATCGGGATCAAAGGCAGATGAACGGACAGGGTCCTCCTCGGACGTCGGCCATTGAAGAAAAGAGAGCTGAGCCTTTGATCCCTCAGCTTTTATACCGAGCGTGGGGCGGATGGGATGGAATACCCCTGTTGGTCAGTTTGGGGTCACCTGTCCTGTCCGCTCCTCCCAAAGCTGGGACCCCTCTAGGCTTTTCCGCTTCCGACCCTCCAATGGGGCAAATAACGAAATCAGCTGACCTTGGTGGTTATAGCAATAAGGACAAGCAAGAGCCTCTCTGCGTACCATTCCTTGGCACAAACTGTAGACGTTGGTCTTATCACTCTGAGAACGAACCGTTTTTGGCACAACACGCTGTTAATTTCAGAGAGTTAGCAGAGGCCTAGCTAAGAAGTAAAATTACTGAACAGCAAGTTGGTTCTGTTTTACCTCAAACCACGACAGTGACCCTCCCAGCCTTCCCCGGCCATCCCGGTGCAGGTTCAACACCTGCCTGCGCAAGGACGGCGACTTCCAGTCCCACCAGAGCAACCTGCCAGTTCCAGTGTGGTCCCATCTCGCGCTGCTCTAAGAAACACTGATGTCGGGAAAGGGATGTTCTGGAGCTTTGAGCTGGTGAAGATAACGGAGCTCTTCCCCTCCTCCGCACGCTGGCGCCAACCCTGGAATGGTATTTTCCTAACAAATTCAGTCATGTTTCCTTTTAGCGCTGGCAAGAATGCTTTCAAGGCCAAAAAAGGGCTCTGAAAGATTCACACAAAGCGTTTATTATGAACAGCAGGCCGGGCTCCGGGAAGGAGGGGCTGCCACCATCTCACCCCAAGGCAGAGCCGCAGACAAAAGGCCAGGGAGAGGGGAGAAGGCGGTAGAAAGACGCGGGTCCGGTACCCAGGCGGGTCGAGATTTGCAGCCACCAAACACCAGGCTTCCAAGAAACATTATCACAAGCCCCTGCGCCGCTCTGAAAACGCAAACGGCGCTTTTCCCGCACGGGCCGCCAGCTCACACAGAATTAATCGCCTATAGCCGAATCTTCCCGCAGCAGGAAGAAAGCAGGCGAAACCTATATTTAAAGAAACGCCTTGTTTTTGCGGAAATCTGCCTCCTCTCTCCCCTGGTGTTTAGCCGGATTTTGGCAGATAGAGCAGAAAACAAGATAACAGAGCGGGATCTCCAGGAAAAGGGAGCGTTGTGTATTACCTTTATCAATTTAACCAGTTACGACAGACCCAAAGATGAAAAAAACTCACTTCAAAACTTGAACTGTGATGCCAAGGTGATGCTACTCGAGGGGAATCACAATAAAGCATCGGGAGGACGATGCCCTGCGAGCCGGTGCTTGACAGCAAAGAGGAGAAAAAAAACCCCCATAGAAATAATCTAGTTTTTACCCAGCACCAAGAATCTAGTTTTTACCCAGCACCATGTCAGGGAATTCAGGCCAAAACCGCCACTTGGGAACAAGACAAAGAGATGGCAGAATAAGAGAATGGTTAATTAGAAACTATGCTAATTGCCTGTGAGACTGCGGATAATTACCTACAGTTTCTGCAGACTGGTGTCCGCGTGAACTTCGGAAAAAGTAGCAAAGGAGCAACTAAAATATTTCGAAGCGTTATCCGCTCGCCGACTTTTCCGAGTATCAGATAGAGGTAATTGAAGATGCGCGAGACAGGAATGTGCCTCAGCAGCAGGCGGGTTTCTGGTCTTCGTAGCTGTTACACCAAGAATTGTGTACCCAGGTCTGAAACGCTTCTCTACGGCACTGACGGAGCCGGGAGCGGTGAGCTGCAGAGCTCGCCTCAGAGGTAAAGCGAAACGGGAAGGTGCAACAAGGTGGTGAAAAACAGAGATGTCTGAAATATTGCAGCAAAAGAGCGGCGTGGTTAGAGGGACATCAGGAGCCCCTCTGCTGTGGGGACAGGCTGAGAGAGCTGGGGGGGTTCAGCCTGGAGAAGAGAAGGCTCCGCGGAGACCTTCCAGCCCCTGCCAGTCCCTAAAGGGGCTCCAGGAAAGCTGGGGAGGGACTCTGGATCAGGGAGGGGAGCCATGGGATGAGAGGGAAGGGTTTTACACTGAAAGAGGGGAGATTGAGATGGGATCCGAGGAAGAAATTCTTGGCTGTGAGGGGGGTGAGCCCCTGGCCCAGGTTGCCCAGAGAAGAAGCTGTGGCTGCCCCATCCCTGGAGGGGTTCAAGGCCAGGTTGGACGGGGCTTGGAGCAACCTGGGCTGGTGGGAGGTGTCCCTGCCCAGGGCAGGGGGGTTGGAACTAGGTGATCTTTAAGGTCCCTTCCAACCCAAACCATTCTGTGATTATCAGATGGTGCCTGGAGAAGACGCTGAGCACTCACACTACTGTTTGACCATCCACAGTTTAGACCAAGACTTACTCAACCGTTCTTCAAAAATAAGAAGAAAACATGCAAACCCCGCTACGATTCTGGGACAGATCACTTGGATTAGCGTCACAAGCTGTTATCTTCGGGAGCTTACCCCTGCCCATGGCGTATGCGTTACAACACGCCGTTATTAGTGTTGCCTCCTCTCCTCCCACACGGGCTCCTGCCTGCCGGGGCGGCTCTGGACAGGCAGAATCACAGAATCTTCAGGGTTGGAAGGGACCTCTGGAGATCATCTAGTCCCACTCCCCTGCTAAAGCAGGATTGCCCAGAGCACATCACTCAGGGCTGCATCCAGGCGGGTCTTGAAAACCTCCAGAGAAGGGACTCCACATCCTCCCTGGGCAGCCTGTTCCAGGGCTCTGTCACCCTCGCCGTAAAGAAGTTTTTCCGTGTATTTGAACGGAACTTCCTATGTTCCAACTTGTGCCCATCACCCCTCGTCCTGTCATTGGGAACCATTGAGAAGAGTCTGGCTCCATCCTCCTTCAGCCCACCCTTTAGATACTTGTGTGCCATAATAAGGTCTCCCCTCGGCCTTCTCTTCTCCAGGCTGAAGAGTCCCAGCTCTCTCAGCCTTTCCTCATAAGGGAGATGCTCTGATCCGTCAATCATCTTTGTTGCCCTTCGCTGGACTCTCTCCAGCAGTTCCCTGTCCCTCTTGAACTGGGGAGCCCAAAACTGGACACAGGATTCCAGTTGTGGCCTCACCAGCGCTGAGTAGAGGGAGAGAATAACCTCCCAGGATCGCTCCCACACCAGGCAAGTGCTCAGTGAGGCAGGAAACAGCAGGAAGAAATGTTTTTGGTTTGTGGGTTTTTTTTTTTTTTCCCCCGGAAGAATCCGATGCTGCCCCGAAAGCCTTGGCTCTCTGCCACGGCGCTCTTGTTCTTGATGCCACCTAATTTTCACAAGCGATCGCTCAAATGTTCCAGTTTTTCCTCCCCCTCTCCTCCCCTTTCCAGGATTGTGATGTGAAGCGAGGTGCAGCACCCGCTCAGCCAGAACCGGGTTTGAAACACAGCTCCGCACTGGTTTTCCAGCTGAAATTCAATCATCTCAAACGGGGCACCTATTTAAAGGCTGCTAACCCTGAAGTTTCAGCCCCGTATGTCGGAGATATTGAAAGGAGCCGGGAAGCGAAACTCCCACAATAGAATTGTGCACAAAAACTAGTACCTGCGTGGCCACCGCCACCAAAAAGGGACTGCAGGACATCCAGCCTTTAAGCATGAAGAAGGGAAATAATTAGGTCAGACCAGAAGATAAGGCAGGTCAGGAGCCATGTGTTGAGCGGAGAGGAAAAAAAAATACTGTCTGAACGCGCAGCTGGGTCTGTGCGCTGGGGAGGGGGGGGGGTGGTCCTGCAGGAGAAAACAGGGGTTTTAACTGCGTAATTGTGCTTTGCTAAAGGAACCCACTCGCAGCGTTTCCTAACGGCCCGAGTTGCCGGGCTACCGAGCCAAAATAACACTGCTTTTGTGCAACTTCCTGCGGCCCTTGGGACGGGAAGCAAAATTCTCCGATGTACTTATCAGAAAAACATCACTCCGTCACGGGGCTGAGATCCCTCTGCCACCAGCCCATGACAGCAACTCGTCACAGCAGCTCTGCCTACACCTACCGCTTCCAGAAACCGGACACGAGTGGGTTGTAGATATTCAGGGACAGGAATAACCCTCCGAAATCCGGTCAGGGCGAGCGGGCGCCCGCTCAAGCGGGCTGACATCCTCCCTCCCCAGCCTTCTGACCCCTTTTCTGCCCCCGTTTTCTCCGGCCTGCCTTCATTCTCCTCCTCTTTCAAAGCCGACCACCAGGACCTCAAAGCCGACCACCGGGACCACAAAGCCAAGGTTCCCCATCTCCAGCTTCCTCCTTAAGCTCCGCTCCACCACTTGTGCTTTCTGCCCTAGACCCTCTGCTCCAGAAGTCCTTAAGCTTTCCTTCTCTTCTCTTTTCATTAAATTATTCCCTCATCCACCCCCCCCTTCCTCATCTATCCTTTTTTTTTTTCCTCCCTTTGAATCTGAAGTTTCCTCCTCGCGTGGCGCACACGAATCTCAGCAAGCCTCCTCTTGTCAACCTGCTTACCTTGATCTAAACCCACGATAGCCTGCCAAGGTGTTACAAATTTAGAAGAATTCTTCCTTATTTTCAAGCTAAAATATGCTCCGCGCTGACAGAGCCTGCAGGCAACTGAGCTGCGACACATCTGACGTTTTCCTTTATAAAGCACTTCCAAACTAATTTTTCAAAGGCTTAAAACTCGGCTAAATCCAGACGAGTTTTCAGCTGGACATCAGGAGGCAACTTAACCCCAAAATCATCCTTTCGGAGTTTCAAATATTTGCTCTAGAGAGACGAAGCACATGACTTTAAAAAGAAAAAAAAGCGACGACTGTTTTGCTCATTAAAGGGAATCGTTTCCCCTCCCTGCACTAACCTGCCTCTTGGAAACAGATGAGGCATTTAGTCAAAATCCTCATTAACCAGCCAGCAGCAGCCTATTTATCTAGTCGTAACTTCCCAATTGTTAAGCAATTGTGCGTGTTTTAGGTTTATAGCCAGCCTGCAGCCGCAGCGGGAACAGAAGCGCTGGGAGAGCTGTTAAGGAGAACAACCGTGTGAATATCGATTGGCCAATATCAGGAGATTCCCACGACTACAAATTGGGAGTTTAATCAGGAGGCGTTACTCCTTTCTGTAGGGATAACGAAGGTGACACAGCTCATCACCTGCTGTAACAAGCCACCGTAATGCCAAGCTGCTAAGCTACCCTTCCACGAAAAACAGATTGGCAAACCCACCTAGGCGCAAAACAAATTTTCCCTAATAAAACATAGGGAAGACAAACAGGAAAACTGCCTTTGATGAGCTAAAGCACCGAGTCATCTCGCAAAACAACCCCGTGTAAACCAGTTAGAGCAGGGTGTCCCTCCGCCCCCTCGGAAGGGGACCCTCAGCACCCAAATACCCCCCTGCTCTCAGCCACGCCGGCCCTTTTTGAACACCAGTTTGTAAGGTGGGAAGAGCCCAGAAGCTGGTAACGGTTTCTTACTACGATGCGGAGTCGTTCAGCTGATATTCTCTGGATCTGCTGAAGCACGCCTGAACGCCAGCATCCCTCCACAACCGCTTAATCACGCCGGCGAGCTCGGCAGTCATCACGCCTTCCTCTGCACTTCCAGCTAACACAAAGAGCTGACGGGCATCGTCCTGCAGGAAGAGGGGAAATAAAACACATTAGGAACTACGCTCATGTATACCTTTAAAAATTACACTGAGGTTTAATAGCAACGGTCCCAGGGGATGCGGCAACCGCTCTAAGGAATCGTGGTGCCCTCTCATGGTGTCGATCCACTCTTCTCCCCCCACATCACCAAGTTATTTTTTTTCCCTGCTGTCAGAAAGGCAAATTCTGGGCAAGAAGCTCCCGCCCGTGGGGCCAGATGCGCTGATCACGGGTGGCGCACAATGCTTCTGTAGCGCCGCGGCTGCAGGGATCACCGCTCCGAGGGACAGGCAGCAGCAGGTTCACATCAGAAACACGAGATTTCAGTAGGCCGGCGCAGCATTTCAAAGGAAAGGTAACAACGTCAACGTGCTGCTATAGACTAATGAACTAAATGATAAAGAAGAGTTTTTAAATGGGAAAACCTCTATTATAGCGCTGTACAGTATGGCAACAAGGAAAAATCCAGTATCAGAAGCAAGCTTTGGATGATTATAGGTTTCGAGTTTCAAGGACTTGCCAGTTGCTGCCATCGCTGTCAGAAGAAAGGGAGAGCGATTTCTTAATAAAGCATTTCATCGAGAGACGGGATGGACTGATCAGGGTTTGTGTGTTTGCCCTAGAGCATAAAAAATTCTTCTCAGAAGCCTTAAGAGCAGGGCCTCGCTCTTCTGTAAGTTAACAGGCAGATTTTCAAAGCGAAAATGGGGATGACCTACATCCCGCACTGATGTTTATTTCTACAGCCACCAGCCCTGCCAGCATCCTCTGGGGAGATGCGAGAGACATTCCCGCTCTCCCAGCGAGTTCTCAGCTTCACGCTGGCTCCTCCTAACATCTCTCGCTTGATCCCTAAACCGTGCTGCCCAGCACGTACCTGAGCTCGGGCAAGAGTCAAGCCGGCAGGCTACCTCCCCAGCACAAGCAACGGGCACCTAAATTAACTTCACCAAGCTCCGAACTGCCGCACCACAGAGGTGGACCCTCGGCTACGAGGCTCCGCGCTCAGGGGTACGGTGCTACTCCGAGAGGAGGTCACTGCTGTGGTTTGCTGCGAGACAATTACTTCGGTTACCCTGGGTCTTTTCCTAGGAAAGCAAGGGAAGTTGTCTGCCCTTCGGGGTGGATTGGGACGTGAGAAAATTCTTGGCACTGGGCTCTTTGTTCTGCTTTTGCGAAGCTAGCTCAGCCTGGGCAGGTCAACTGAGAAAGGAACTTGGATTTTAATATCTTCCTCCTCCTCGGCTAAGCTGAGATCCCCCCCTCGGCCTCAACAAGCACAGCAGAAAGGCGGAGGGGAAGGCGAGGGAGGGTTTGGAGCAACGGTGGAGTCGCGGCCCAGGTTAACACGTGAGCGAAGGCATGCCCTTCAGCCAGAAGGCTTCGTATCCTCGGTTCAAAATGTCTGTGGTTGCATCACAAAGACACAGAGCAGGTTACTTCACTTCCCGTATATTAACTGTAAGCACGAAGAGTTAGTGCCAGGTAGGAAAAGCCCCAGGCTGCGCAGCCACTGCCCGGCGCTGGCACACACAGTTCCCTTCTCCCAGCCATTCCCAGCAGTCCCTGACTCCCCATTTCTGCCTGTGCTTTCCCCAACACCACGTGGGTCAAGATATCCTGAAACTTTGGTTTCCACCCTCGTGAAGTGATAGGACACGGGGTAACGGCCTCAAACTGGAAGAGGGGAGATTTAGATGGGATATGAGGAAGAAATTCTTGGCTGTGAGGGGGGTGAGCCCCTGGCCCAGGTTGCCCAGAGAAGCTGTGGCTGCCCCATCCCTGGAGGGGTTCAAGGCCAGGTTGGACGGCGCTTGGAGCAACCTGGGCTGGTGGGAGGTGTCCCTGCCCAGGGCAGGGGGGTGGAACAAGATGATCTTTAAGGTCCCTTCCCACCCGAACCATTCTATGATTCTGTGAAGTGTTGAAAGTGAAGCGAGTAACCAGTAACCACCATCAGCAGGACTGGATGGGTGAGGAAACACAGGGCCTCAACCCCCCCAAAAACTAAAAAGACAAATACAAATAGTGACAATTACTAAAATGTATTTGGCTCAGCTTAAAAATTCACTGCCACAACGCTGTGAAGCACTACTGAGGACTGAGGTCAAGCAATTTAAATCAAAACTGAGAATTTTGTTAAAAATTCAAGTAGTTAAGACAAAGGTTTGGGGATTATTTATTTCTTTTTTGAGCATTCAGACTACTAAAGGCTCTTACCCGTAACCTCAGTAAAACACACTCGACACTTTGCACTGGTAATACATTCCAAACGATGAAAGGTCTTTTGCTATGGTATCTCGTAACAGACATATTTCCAGCGTGAGCGTCATGGACTGAATTTCCAGGATTCATTAACGCAATTCACAGCACGGCCCCAGACGAAGGGAAATAAGTGAAATACTTACTGCTCTGGCAACTTCCCCAAAGTCTATCTTTAGCCTTCCCATGGCTCTTATGATTGCAATGATGGACTGGATAGTATTGCTGTAGACAACCACTTTATATTGTTTGCATTCTTCCTCCGAATAGCCATCCTCATGAATAATCCTGGAAGAAAACCAAACTGTCATTCCCAAAGCCAAACTAGTAGGGCACCGCAGATCCCCTTATTTCGTCTCCCACAAAAATGCAGTTGACGTGCCTGCACTCTCACTTACTTCATCTGCTTCACAATGGTGCTTTTCCCAGACTCTCCAGCACCTGAAAAGCACAAAAAAATTCCAGTTAGAAACCACATGGAATTTTAAAAGGAAAAGAGGAATGTACTCTTCCCAGTTCCCAGACAGAAGTTGATGGGGTTTGGAGTAACAGAGCTCCCCAGGAGCCATCCCAGCCCCTGGGGAGGGACCGCTGAGAGCACATCACATCCACAGGTACGTCCTTCCTGGGTTTTATTTACAGACGCTGACACTCATTATGAATTTATCTGCTATAAAAAAAACCTCTAAAAAACAAAAAACAACCCTAGAGCTCCTGAATTTCCAAAGTACACTTCCCGATCACCTGGGAGGCAGGTCTGAAAAGCTGGAGGAGGATTTATCTCATAAACTATCCGCCATCCCTCTCTTCCAGCTCCAGCCCAAGGCAGCCCTACAGCGAAGGGCATCAACGTCACCAGCTCTACCCACCGTCACCGAGCTGGGCGAGATAAAAGCCTCGAACAACCAGGTGGACGCAATCACACATCCTGGAACATTCTTATAAAGAACATCTCATTGGGAAGCAACCTTGTGTGATACGCAGTGGAAGGGAAGGAGACCCAGAAGAGAGCTCAAAAGCACGCAAAAATCGCTCTTGCAGATCCAGGTTAAGACATTAAAGCCCGGAAACACGTTACTATGTCAGAGCAGGAACACCGTAACGAATCTTGCAAGTTACTTTCTCCACCTAGCGCAAACGTTGCCCGTAATCATTCAAACTAACGTGTTTTTTTTCCACAGTGGAAGGACTGTGGAAAAAAGCCCTTATGTGCTTCAACAAGGCCAAGCGCCAGGTCCTGCACTTGGGCCACAACAACCCCATGGACGCTACAGGCCTGGGGAAGTGTGGCTGGAGAGCTGCCGGGCAGAAAAGGACCTGGGGGTTCTCATGGACAAGCGGCTGAACATGAGCCAGCAGTGTGCCCAGGTGGCCAAGAAAGCCAATGGCACCCTGGCTTGTATTAGGAATAGTGTGACCAGCAGAAGGAGGGAGGTGATTGTCCCCCTGTGCTCAGCACTGGTGAGGCCACACCTTGAGTATTGTGTCCAGTTTTGGGCACCTCAATACGAGAGAGATCTCGAGGTGCTGGAGCGAGGGCAGAGGAGGGCAATGCAGCTGGGGAAGGGCCTGGAGAATAAATCTGCTGAGGAGCGATTGAAGGAGCTGGGACTGTTTAGTGTGAGGAAGAGGAGGCTGAGGGGAGACCTCATAACTCTCTACAACTACTTGAAAGGACGTTGTAGAGAGGTTGGTGCTGGTCTCTTCTCACAGGTAATTAGCGACAGAACAAGAGGGAATGGGTTCAAGCTGCAGCAGGGGAGGTTTAGGCTGGACATTAGGAAAAAATTCTTCCCAGAAAGAGTGGTCAGACACTGGAATAGGCTGCCCAGGGAGGTGGTGGAGTCGCCATCCCTGAATGTGTTTCAGACTCGTTTAGATGTTGGTGTTGGGGGATGTGGTGCAAGGGAGAACTTTGTAGAGTGGGGTTGATAGTTGGACTCGATGATCCCAAGGGTCTTTTCCAACCTAAATGGTTCTATGATTCTATGACTAGGTGCCTTCCCACGGTCCATTACTACAGCATAGCAGTAAGCACACCAATACCACTCCCGAGCTAGATACCTCCTAAAAAAACTCCGGCAAAATTCAAAGCAGTTACCTGTCTAGACCTGAAGCGGCAGTGAAAGGTGTCTGTGAATCACCAGCAGGAAGATCAGGGACCTGGGCTCCATTGCTCCAGCTGCCAACACCAGTTCCCACAGCCGTGAGACAACCCGGAGACCTTCGCCGTGGCCCACCCATACGCATCCACCCACAGGACAGGCGAGGCGAATGCTAATTGATTAACAAGCTCTTTTCTCTATCATTTCCCGTAATACAAGGATTAGTATTCTGGGAAACTGAGGATAAAGGGTTCCGCAGGTTTAGCTCAGAAATGAGCCTTTGCCATAGGTTGAGTTGAAACCTTGGACCTGCGGCACCCAGCCATGCTGGCACTGCAACCAGTCTTCCTTTGGAGCAGGGCAGAGACACGCGGCTGGCCCAGCCTCTGCAGACCTGGGGAGGCTGAGTTATCACCAGATGGTTAGAGCTGGAAGGGACCTTAAAGATCACCCAGTTCCCTCCCTGCCCTGGGCAGGGACACCTCCCACCAGCCCAGGTTGCTCCAAGCCCCGTCCAACCTGGCCTTGAACCCCTCCAGGGATGGGGCAGCCACAGCTTCTCTGGGCAACCTGGGCCAGGGGCTCACCCCCCTCACAGCCAAGAATTTCTTCCCCAGATCTCATCTAAATCTCCCTTCTTCCAGTTTAAAACCATTTATCCCCGTCTGCCTGCAAAGTATCAGCTAGCCGTTCTGTTTTTCACAGCTTTTGCTCTTGAACCACAGAGCACTCAACGAACCATGTCCCCCTCCCAACGGGCAGGAGGCAGAAGCCACCTTTGCTCACCCCCGCAGCACCCGCCTGCTCCGGGATTCGAACCCATCACCTTACCAGGGCGCACTGAGCTGCGCGCTCAGCCAAGCCACGCTGCCCACGCACCCAGCCCAGCCTGAAGCACGTGAGAAGCAGGCACAGCGTGCCTGGGTGGCAGCAGAAGCGCTGGGCTACCCTACCCCTGTCCTGGGCTACCCCACACCTCTGCCATGGGCCACCTCTGCCCTGGGCTGCCTTCACCCTGGGCTGCCCCTGACCCTGTCCCTAGGCTACCCTACCTCTGCCATGGGCCACCTCTGCCCTGGGCTGCCCCCGTCCCGGGCTGGCCCTGGGCCACCCTACCTCTGCCCTGGGTCACCCCCACCCCTGGGCCACCCTACCTCCGCCCTGGGCCACCCCCACCCCTGGGCCACCCCACCTCCGCCCTGGGCCACCCCCGCCCCGCTCCTGGGCCACCCCACCTCCGCCCTGGGCCACCCCCGCCCCGCTCCTGGGCCACCCCACCTCCGCCCTGGGCCACCCCCGCCCCGCTCCTGGGCCACCCCACCTCCGCCCTGGGCCACCCCCGCCCCGCTCCTGGGCCACCCCCGCCCCGCTCCTGGGCCACCCCCGCCCCGCTCCTGGGCCACCCCCGCCCCGCTCCTGGGCCACCCCACCTCCGCCCTGGGCCACCCCACCTCCGCCCTGGGCCACCCCCGCCCCGCTCCTGGGCCACCCCCGCCCCGCTCCTGGGCCACCCCCGCCCCGCTCCTGGGCCACCCTACCTCCGCCCTGGGCCACCCCCGCCCCGCTCCTGGGCCACCCTACCTCCGCCCTGGGCCACCCTACCTCCGCCCTGGGCCACCCTACCTCCGCCCTGGGCCACCCTACCTCCGCCCTGGGCCACCCCCGCCCCGCTCCTGGAATACCCTACCTCTGCTCTGGGCCACCTCTGCCCTGGGCTGCCCCAACCCCCATCCCAGGCCATCCCCAGTCCTGGGCCACCCTACCTCCACCCGGGGCCGCCCCCGTCCTGGGCCACCCTACCTCCACCCGGGGCCGCCCCCGTCCTGGGCCACCCTACCTCCACCCGGGGCCAGCTCTGCCTCTGCCCTGGGCTGCCCCACTCCTATCCCAGGCCAACCCCAGCCCTGGGCTACCCTACCTCTGCCCTGGGCCGCCCCTGCCCCCCTGGGTCCTGGGCCACCCCACCTCCTCTGACCACAACACCAGGAGTTCACCACAAACCAGCCCAACCAGCCGCTGCCTTCAGGGCTCCTCAGCCTCAAAGGCTCCCTCCCAGCCGCAGAACTGGGCTTGCTGGAGGCAAAGGAATGAAGTTGAGCCTGCCCGGATTTGGAGAGATGACTCAAGAGATTCCCGCATGGACTAGAAGACCCAAGCTCCCATTGGCTTCCAGCAGCAGAGTCTACACCAGGCAGCGATGTGCTAGCCCAGAACAGCATTGCTGCCAGCAAGGTGAGCTTTGGTGGGAGAGAAAAATCATTTTTAGATTATCAGACCAACAGGGGAAAAGAAAAAACCATCAGCTTTCAGGAATGTTGGGCTGTGGCATACTCCTCCAGATAAAGAAGGCAGAAAAGCCTTGTGGTGCTAGCTTTGGGAAGCACGGCTTCCAGGAGAGAGCTTCCCAAGCCTCTCACAACATCCAGAAAGGACAATACTGCATTCCAGTTCCATCCCCACATGCTTGAAGCCTCAGGAAGAAGGAATTCCTCGGAACAGCACCGCGAACAGGCTGTGAAAGCAGCAGCGCTTTTTTAAAAAGCGGGAATTCGCTTCTTGGTCTCACAACTTCAGGTCAAACGGGCAGGGGAACCAAGAAATCGGCCCCCTGAAGACAAGAGATCACTTTGTGGGGTTTGTGTTTGTGATAGGTATGAATTATTCCCTTGCTCGGAATTTTGTACACCTTTTAAGCCCGCTTATTTCACATTCCTTCAGGTTCTTCCCAATATCACTAGCAAAACCCTTTTGGCTGATAAAGGAATTGAAAGTACAGCAGGAAGGTTAAGGCGCAGGTTACGGCAGTGATTGGGAAGGAGCAAACACAACCGCTGCTTTCTGAAGAGATACACAACAGCCGGATGACGAAATCCCTTGAGTTGGAAGGGAATCCATAAGGATACAGGCGGTTCTTTCACCAGTGGTGAACACATTGTGCCAACCGGAGCCCAGACCTGTCGTGGGCAACGGGAACTGAAGGAGGACAAAGCAGCCTTTACAGCCCCGCGCTTGTATTTCCATTCTCAGTCACTTCCCAGATGTTGCCAAGGATTCCTGAGGATCCATCGCTGTACTGAATTACAACAGAAAGTTTCCCCAAGATCAGACAAGGTCATTTTCAAGCTGAAGGTGCGTTTCCTATTTGCACTCGGGCAGCTTCAAACATGAGAAGCAGCCAAATATTTTTACAGCTCGTGGTGGCTGAAGAGAGCGGATGCAAATCGGCCTCTTTGCACAGTAAGAGATTTCACAGTGGGACAAGCGCTTTCAGGGCAGGTTCTCAGGGTGCCAAATGGGAGGAAACTCAAGTCAAACGGTGCCTTAACTCGTTATACCCATTTGCAGGTGTCACAGGGTTGTACCTCCATCCTGGGGTGGCCGGACAAGGATTGCATAGAATGGTTTGGGTTGGGACGGACCTTAAAGCCCACCCGGTGCCACCCCCTGCCCTGGGCAGGGACACCTCCCACCAGCCCAGGTTGCTCCAAGCCCCGTCCAACCTGGCCTTGAACCCCTCCAGGGATGGGGCAGCCACAGCTTCTCTGGGCAACCTGGGCCAGGGGCTCACCACCCTCACAGCCAAGAATTTCTTCCTCAGATCTCATCTAAATCTCCCCTCTTTCAGTGTAAAACCATTCCCCCTCATCCCACGGCTCCCCTCCCTGATCCAGGGTCCCTCCCCAGCTTTCCTGGAGCCCCTTTAGGGACTGGAAGGGGCTGGAAGGTCTCCGCGGAGCCTTCTCTTCTCCAGGCTGAACCCCCCCAGCTCTCTCAGCCTGTCCCCACAGCAGAGGGGCTCCAGCCCTCCCAGCATCTCCGGGGCCTCCTCCGGCCCCGCTCCAACAGCTCCGTGTCCTTCTGCTGTTGGTGCCCCAGAGCTGGATGCAGTATTCCAGGTGGGATCTCACCGAAGTGGAGCAGAGGGGCAGAATCCCCCCCTGGCCCTGCTGCCCACGCTGCTGGGGATGCAGCCCAGGCTGCGGGGGGTTTCTGGGCTGCCAGCGCACGGTGCCGGGGCGTGTGGAGCTTCTCTTCTGCTTCTTTGGGTCCATTTTGCACAAGGGAATAGAAAGGCAAGAACAGGAGGCAACGCACAAGAACCCGGTGTCTCTCCTACACAGCTCCTGGGGGTGCCACGGCCAGGATATATATCTAAGAGCACTGACACCTTTAAATGTTGATTTCCGAGATACCGCCTTGAGTTTATCTGTCTGGACACCCCCCTCACGGGACTGTAACGCTAACAGCTGCCCCGCACAGCAGGAAAACCATTTCCAAGACAGGGCATGTAGCGCAATTTAAATCAATTAGCCTTTAGTTTAGGTTGAAGGGTTACCAGATTAGAGCCTTGCATAATCAAATACTTCCAGGCTGCCAAGTTAAATGGCTGGAAACCAAAGAATCTCAAGTTTTAAATTATTCCTAAGCATAAGGCAATTCAACATTATTTTTTTTTCCTCTTCCCTCAAGCCTTTAAGAAAAGCTATTGCCCGTTCAGCCTCGAGTAGAACGGGCAATATAAACTAGATTCCACCTTCAAGAAGCATTAACAGGGATGAAGAATGAAGCACGCTTTAAGCAGAATCTCCCAAATCCTGCTTAGATCTTGGAGTTATCACCTTCCACCCAAGTAAATCCGGTGGCACACGATGCCGGCAGGGCTCCCCACTGCAGCCAGCTACAAGACTCCGACCGAAACCAGCAGCTGGTAGGGAACATCCTTCCCTTCAGCAGGCGGGTTTTCTTTTGTTATCACCTCTTCTCCCAGCCGCCAAGATGTCTGTGCCTCTCCACCGGCTGGCACGGATTTTAAGCGAGGCGGCATCACGAAGGGCTTGGGAATCTCTGCGTGTTCCCGCTACGGCTTCTGGGGCGTGCAGCATTTGTGGTCAGATGTGAAAACGTTAACGCTCTACAGACTCAGCACTTCCACCCCGGGAGGGACAAAAACCCTCATTTTTATTTTCCGCAGCCAACCTCCACATTTCCTGCATTTGAAAGCTGCGGTGTCCCCAAACAGGGGTGTTCAGCCCCGAGTCCCAACAGTGTGAGTTTAGAAGAGACTTTTGAACATAACCTCTCCGGCTTTTATTTCCCGTCATATTTGCTGTCATTTCCTCCTTAGATTATCTTAAAATAATCTGCTGCTGCAGCAGGCAATGCTGAACTTGTACTACCTGTCATTTCACTGACAAAACAATATCAGATACAATTATGCCATGACAACACAGCCAAGTTGGTTATACAACACTAAATTCAACCCATATTCGGTTAACTCCTTCCCGTCTCATTTCCAACCCCACACTCTTCAGTGGGCTGCACCCTGGGCTGCATCCCCAGCAGCGTGGGCAGCAGGGCCAGGGGGGGATTCTGCCCCTCTGCTCCACTTCGGTGAGATTCTACCTGGAATACTGCGTCCAGCTCTGGAGTCCTCAGCACAAGAAGGACATGGAGCTGTTGGAGCAGGGCCGGAGGAGGCCCCGGAGATGCTGGGAGGGCTGGAGCCCCTCTGCTGTGAGGACGGGCTGAGAGAGCTGGGGGGGTTCAGCCTGGAGAAGAGAAGGCTCCGCGGAGACCTTCCAGCCCCTTCCAGTCCCTAAAGGGGCTCCAGGAAAGCTGGGGAGGGACTCTGGATCAGGGAGGGGAGCCATGGGACAAGGGGGAATGGTTTTACACTGGAAGAGGGGAGATTTAGATGGGATCTGGGGAAGAAATTCTTGGCTGTGAGGGGGGTGAGCCCCTGGCCCAGGTTGCCCAGAGAAGCTGTGGCTGCCCCATCCCTGGAGGGGTTCAAGGCCAGGTTGGACGGGGCTTGGAGCAACCTGGGCTGGTGGGAGGTGTCCCTGCCCGGGGCAGGGGGTGGCACTGGGTGGGCTTTAAGGTCCCTTCCCACCCAAACCAGTCCATGATTCAGTGGGATTTAAAGGAGCAGGAACCCACGCCCCCAGAGGTTACTTGCCCTGTTGCTTCCTAAGGGACTAGCACAAGTAGGAAAAAGAGTGACCCACATCCTCCAAACTTCTCTCTTTACCAACATACAATCCAGGATTGGCTCCTCCAGCAGACACTAATGGCAGTCACGGCTACAAGGGCACAGCCAAGCTGCAAGTCACCTCCTCTGGGACATTATCCCTAAAGGAGTTTTTCCTGCTGTTCCGGGTCCTCTCCCAGACTCTCTGCTCCCACCAGAGCCATCCAGACAAGGCACCTCATTAAACAGTCATTTAAAAACGTCTGCCCTCCAGCTCCCGAATCATTTACTGGGAGGTCCTGCTGGGGTGGCAGCTGCTCGCCGATGAGATGGCCAATGTCAGGCACGGCCTCGTCTCAATTGCCCAGAAGAAAAAAAAAAAAGCATTAACGCTGCTCTGGTCTATTCTGAGCTACCTGTACTACCTCCTCCCACACAACAGAAGGCTTTTTCAGGGGCCTCTCTCATTTTGTGCCTCTAATTTTACTCTTATCTTACCTCCCGCCCCAAACAAGGTCCACAATCATTTGCATTTTACTCTTTTTTTCCAGCCCGAGCTTCCACATCTCCAGGTCTCACTTCTGTTCTTTGACACTTGAAACTTCTCTAAACATTTGCAGATGTACACGCCGCGCACAAGCGAGCTGCTCGTCTCCTTTTTCCAGCTCGCTGGAGGGGCTGTAAAAGGTTTGCATGAAGAAATCCATATTGGACATACTCGATAAACGGTTTTTAATCTGCACCCTTTGTTCCTTGCTATCACGCAGCTTCATTTACCCTGACACCTGGCATTTACACTTACACCGGGGCTTAAGCCTTCAGTCAAGTACCATCAGTAAGGAGAGAAAAAAAAGAGTAGGAATTTAAATGCTACTGAAACACTGCTCCAGCCTACAGACAACCGATGCTTCGCATTAGAAATTAAGATGACGAGCGCAAGTGGATAGAGTTACATTGAAATTCTTATGGACTCCACAGGCGAGGCACCCAGCCTCTGGGATCGCAGGCAGGGACCAGATGGGGAGCTAGAAAGAGTTTAAAAATCATGAAATATAACACCGAATCTTACGGGGTTCGAAAAATATGAAAGTCAGGGCATTACTGGGATGTTTCTCGCTGTAAAGGGAAAAGCAAACCTTTCCTTTTTGCTCCGATTAGCACAGCTCCCAGGGATCACGTTTCATCATAGAAACGGAGCTGACCTAAGCAAGGATGTCGTAACTCCACGGAAAAAATGTTTCAGAAGTCTTAACTTCTCTTTTCCCGAATTAGCAGCAAAGAACCTCCTTATCCCGCAGCTCTGCTTGCACACCCTAGACGTGAAAAGCCTCTAAGCTGTCACAAAGCATTCGCTGCTTTTTGCCGTAGTGGCTCGTCCCACTTGATCGACGCAAGTTCTGCAAGAATTCAGTGAAGTTAGAGAGTGGTTTGGGTTGGAAGGAACCTGGAAGATCACCCAGTTCCAACCCCCTTCCACAGGCAGGGACACCTTCCACGGGCAGGTCACTCAAAGCCCCGTCCAACCTGGCCTTGAACAAGTCCTTGTTCTTCAACACCTCCTTCAGCTACCAACCCTTCCCTTTGGAAGCCAGGAGACACCGCAGGTCCCACAAACCCCCCAAAGCTCACCCCAAACCATCCAAATAACACCCCAAGGGCTTGCCACCATCGACCAGTGCCGAACCCCCTCCCGCTCACAGCCCTGTTTGAAGTCCTCCAGCCAGATCCCTTTTCCTTCTGGAAGGGGAAGGGAGAGGGGAGGGAACCTGAGCAGCTTTCAAGCCATATTCGTACCGGCCCTGGCAGAGCGATGCATACAAGAGGAGGAAATTATAACCCAACCACTTCCCCTAAGGAAACCGGAGGCTTTCCTGCAGCAGGAGACAGGAATGTCCTCAGCACATCCACGCGCTGGAGATTACAGGGAAGAGAGCAACAAGCAAGCTACCAAAACACAGCTTCGACTGGGAATTACAGGTCTACGCAACTACACGCTGGATAAAACGTTTGGTTTTAAACCACTTACTTCTTAATTCACCCTGCTCGGGAAATAAGGAAGGTAGGTCAAAGACAACCCACATCTTCCAGACGTGAGCATCCAGTTCACTCCTTCAGAAAGTACAATCCTAAGTGCTTCTTTTTCTCTAAAGTTGTATCAAAACGGCATTAAACTATACTTTAGGTGAGGAATTCCTCTCCCCAATTAAGGGGAAAAGTCCCGCAGCGTCTGAAAGTTTCTGAAGAGAAACCAGGTCACTGCTGAAACAAATCCTTACTAGAGAGACAGAAGAGATGCACCTGGAATATCCATTAAAGTACAAGGGAGGAAGACAAAAATGAACGGGCTGACACGTTTCTGATTCCTCGCCTCCAGAGGAGAGCGCGCATGGCTCGTAACTACAGCAACAGCCCATATCGGCTTTAAAATCTCAGCAGGGGTTTGGCAGAAACTTTGCCAGACCATTCCCGAGGCGGGATGATGCTGCAACCCTCGCTGAACTCTTGAAATCCACAGGAATTTCTTAGTGTTTCCAATATCCCCTCTTAAACACCTTGGGAATAAGCCCAGATTTTTCACTCGAAGAGCTGGAAGCCGCGGGGCTGAGTTACAGACCCGGGAAGACGACCTGACCCTTCCGTGCTACAGCGCAGCGATGCAGTGACACCGAATCGCCTGGCTGTGCTTACAGCCCACCTGCAAAACTCAAAAAAAGTGAACAATCTTCCCTCTGACAGAGTAAAAAGGGGCAAAAGCAACAGCACCACGAAGTCCAGCCCCTAAAACATCAGGGGAGCCATCGCAAGCACGGAGCAGGAGCTATTCAAATCATCACAAGCCCCGACGGATATCTCCCCGATGGATATCTCCCCGATAAAACAGATGTTTCCTTTCGACAACGTTTATCCAACACCCCACCCTAGCAAGGGCACACGAATACCTCCCCTTAGGCACAACCACGCTCCTACGGTAGTTTGTATTCCACCTGGAAAGGCTCTCGGACACCCCGCACACCTTCCTGCAGCCCCTGTATCCACATTTCTGGAGAGCTGAACTATCGGGTCCTCGTCCCCTTTGCCGCTTCCCTCCTGGTTTCCAGCCTCACCCTGCTGAAATCAAATCCCCATCCTTCTTATGTATGTATTTCTAACCGAGGGTGAGCTGCCATCCCTGCCAACCTTCATCCCGTCTCCCCTCGCCGAGATTTTTTTATTTCAGTGCGCCCCAGGAAAGCTCTCGGATATCACAAGGCCAAGTGTGTGTGTGGGGGGGGGGTTCAACAAACTACAGAATCGGACTCAGTGAGAGAACGGCGCTGGGAATCAGAAAAAGTGGGGGGGGGGAAAAAAAAGCTTTAGAGAAAGGAGCGGTGTCATATCACCGGGCCTCAAAAATCCAGCTATTGTTAGAAAAGTCAACAGGAACCGCGACAGCTTAGGTTGACGCTTGCGCTTTTACAATAAACTACACATCAAAAAAAGAAATATATATAAATAAAATAGGGCATATGGGCTGACTAAAGCTTAACTTTGGAGCTATAGGACAAACCACTGGAAGTTGTCGCCGCCTCTGGACGAAATAAAAACAGAGGATTCTTGAAGGAATACCATTTTGAAAACATAAGTAACAGGAGCCCTAGGATGAATTCAACAGGCTTTCCCCCGAAACGCAGCGTCCTGCTCTGCCCGCTGCTTTCCTGGGCTGCGGCTGATATAGTTTCCCCCCCCTAAGAAGGAACCTGGAGGATGCTCAGGGCCAGCAGCAGCCCCAGAGGAGGATTTTTCACCACAAAGACGAGCGATGACGAGCCGTGGCTGGGTGGCTCCGACCAGCCCAGCCCGCGAACCTGCGGCACATGCCGAGGAGCTGCCGGTTTCCACTTTGCTTTCCCGGGCTCACAACGGATCGCAGGCACTTCACGCCGCGTGCAATTGCATTTATTTTCCATATGAATCTAATAACGTCCCCATGTGAAAAAAATCAGGGACAGAATCAGTCTTACATTCAGCCATCAACACGCCTTGAAGCGTTGTTCATATAAACCAGAAAAATTAAAGACTTTAAACCGTAAAACCATAAATGCCTCAGTAATGAGCATTAACCCCTGCGCACCCAAGCATTATCTTTTTATAAGCCTTTTTATTTTTTAAGCCTTGAATCTGCGTTAGGGCATTAGCTGTGTTTTAATCAAAGGCTTTGAGCACATAACGATCGCCCTAAAGCTTCCGCAGAGATTTTTAACGGGGGCCTTACAAGAAAAAGCCTCCGAGCCCTTGGCATGGCGACCACCTCCACGCAGGGCAGCGCCAAGGCCAAAGGGCATCCATCAAACCAGGAGAGCGTGCCAAGGAGACGGTGCCAGCCCGGGAAGAGACCCGTAACCCGTTTCATTTGCGGCATTTAAAGTCAACATCATGTCCCAAACCACGACACATCGTACCACGTCACAGCCCAACAGCAGGCTGGGAAACGCTGGGTTCACAGCGCCAGCTCCACTTCACACGGTTAAAAACATCCCATGATCATTGGGAAGACTGGGATATCCCCGGGAATTCTGCCCCAGTCCCACTGACCATCGGGAAACACTGGATTAGCTCCAAGCTAACGCGCCATCACCCACACACAGATCTGGGTGACCATTGACGCCGCGGAGAAATTGCTTAAGGAGTCGCAGAAATCGGCACCCAATCATGCAACTACACAATGGAAGTTAAGGAAGATTTTCATGATGAAATTAAAGACAGAAACTGGAAAAAGGAAAAAAAAAAAGGCTCATCTTGGAACACAGGCAGATTGCCTTTTTCCCCCCCTTCCCTGCCTGGCTGTTGCACTAGATCTTACTGACCGTGGAAATTCGCAGAGGCCCAGCTAAGTAAGAGGACAACAGGTTTACAACAGCTTGTAGCCATGGACAGAGAGCAACTGTTGATGCTCCTCCATTGTCATCCCTCAAGAACAATAAATGTCAAAGAAGCAACTCCGTAAGCAAGGCTTTTGGTGCCTACAGGACACTGGTCCTACAGGGGATGGTCTTCTGCCCTCAAAAACACGCAATGCTCACATGCAAAAGGATTTAGGTGACAACATGAACTGCCTGAACTTTAGCAACATCACTTTTTACCTTTGATACAAAAGACTTTCTTGCACACACAAAAAAAAAAAGCTATTTTCATCCACGGCCAGAAGCAACACAAAGTTCAAATCTGATTTAGGAGAGGGATGCGAACAACCACATCACCTAATCCTGACTCTGCAGCAAAGCCACCGCCAGCTTGGGAAAAAACGGTTGTCACAACTCAAGCTGCCGGTAGCCACAAAGCCAAATGCCTGAGAAAACGCTTCCCCGGTGGAAACCGAGCCTTTCGTTCCCACCATGAAGTAGCCAACTGGCCCAAGGGCGAGAATTGTAAATACCAGCTGTGCCCTTCTCCTCCGTGAAGCCGGCACCAGCTGCGCTCCTGCTAGGATGCCGTAACAACCTGTATCCTAAATGCCCACCAAGGGAGTCCCCAATTCCCCCCTCCCCAACCACAGCGTTCAAATCCTTTCTGAAATCAGCTGCAAACGCCTCGTCCTCTTCAGCAAAAGGCCCCTTTGCTACGTTTTAAGCTACGCGGCCAAGAGCCAGCCCTGGGACTTCTGGTTTGCAGTTGTTTTTGCAGCTCTTTGAACAACGCTCCTGGGAGCGTTTTAAACTAATTGCGCCTGCTGTTGAGCGGCATGGACTCAAGACACCCACTGATACGCAACATGCTGCCGCTGTGTGTCTTTTGGCTGAAGATCAAATGAACATCTCTCCTGGCCAGGCCTCCTGGCCATCCCTTTCTCACCTGCAGCTCCTTACGTTCAGACCTACGGTTTTATATTCTTTACGTTCAGACTTAAGTTTGAGGGTGAGGAGCAACTTCCAGGGAAGTTCTGCAACATGTCACAGATGCAGCAAACATCCCCCCTAGTCTGTCGTGAGAGTTGTCCTGAAAATGCCCTCCACGGCAGCTTTTTTGTCCTCCAAATGCCATGGAATAACATGGTAATACCAATCCTTCTCGGGCAGGATTCATACCAAGCAGATGGTCTCAGAGATCCTAGAATCCCAGACTGGCTGGGGTTTCAAGGGATCTCTGGGGATCACCCAGTCCCACCCCCTGCCAGAGCAGGGTCACCCAGAGCAGGTTGGACAGAATCACATCCAGGAGGGTTTGGGATGTCTCCAGAGATGGAGACTCCCCCACCTCTCTGGGCAGCCTGTGCCAGGGCTCTGCCACCCTCACAGCAAAGAAGTTTTTCCTTATGTTGAGATGGAATTTCCCATGTTCCAGTTTGTGCCCCTTGCCCTGTCCCTGGGCACCACTGAGAAGAGCCTGGCCCCATCCTCCTGACACCCCCCCTTTAGCTATTGCTGAGATCCCTCTCAGCCTGCTCTTCTCCAGCTGAACAGCCCCAGGGCTCTCAGCCTTTCCTCAGCAGAGAGATGCTCCAGGCCCTGACCATCTCCGTAGCCTCCCCTGGACTCTCTCCAGCAGTTCCATGTCCTTCTGGAACTGGGGAGCCCAAAACTGGACCCAGTGCTCCAGCTGTGGCCTCCCCAGGGCAGAGCAGAGGGAGAGGATGATCTCCCTCCATCTGTTGGCCATACTCTTCTCAATGCCCGAGGAGACCATGGGGCTTCTTGGCCACAAGGGCACATCTCTGGCTCATGGGCAACTTGTTGTCCACCAGGACTGCCAAATGTCTCTCTGCAGAGCTGCCTTCCAGCAGCTCAACCCCTAACTTGTACTGGTGCAGGGGGTTATTCCTCCCTAGGTGTAAGACCCTACACTTGGCCTTGTTGAACTTCACGAGGTTCCTCTCCACCCAGCTCTCTCCAGCAGGTCCCACTGAACGGCAGCACAGCCTTCTGGCTTTGTGTCACCAGCAAACTTGCTGAGATACGGCATGAAAAAGCCACTGTCTGATCCGCTCAGACACTAGTATGGGTAGAAGACAAGAGACAAACAGCCATGCGAGGCCTATAAAGTGGGAGTTATATCAGAAAGCAACAGATGACTTGGAAGGGGAGGGAAGAGAGGGGTTTGGAAAAGATTTTTATTAGCCTGGTCTCGAGTATCAAGTTTCTTCTTGTGATGTGCCTGTTTATAAAATATCAAACATCCACTGAATCCGATGCAGGGACAACAGTCCCCAGTTGTTGAAAACACTTATCAAAATAAGCAGCCGGGCGGGGAACAGCCTGTCAGCTCCCCCGCTGAGGGAAAAACTCATTCCTCAAACACGAGGGAGCTCGCGGTGGACGGAGACCCCAAAACACAACACTACGGGAGGCCGAGCTCCACCGGCGCCTCCGCTCGCCCCAGAATTTGGCTCCTGCTCGTCATTTGTTTTTAAAGATAACCCAGCCAGTGCCACCCTGGTAACGAGAGAAGGTTAAACGAGGCAGCAAAGTTACCAAACACCAACTGAAAAAACATGAAATAAGAGCCAGGCATCGGATGGCCACCATCGCTGGTACCCGCGGGGGAACAAAAGGTGACGGTACAGAGGTGGGGTATCACCCGAGCCTCGCCACCCACTTCATAAAGAGCACGCAAGAAAAATAACCAGCATCTGCCGGTCATTTCAGATGCAAACGCCGTTTAAGTCATTAAAAGACTGCTGCTCGATCCCACTTGCATGAGGAGCAAGAGCCTGAAATGGGAGCGTGCTGCCTTTACAGCTACAGTTGCTCAAAATTTAAAAAAAAAAAAAAAGCCATGTTCTAATTAAAAAAAAAAAAATTCTTTTTCAGAGCACATGCTCCTCTTCCAAGAAAAGTTATTTCAATGCTCTGCCTCAGGATTTAATGAAAGTTGAACCATGTCCAGAGGGCTCTCGGAGGATAGGATGAAATCCCAAATCCCCAGCCAGTCGCTCCATCT
Source organism: Alca torda (assembly GCA_008658365.1). NCBI lineage: Eukaryota > Metazoa > Chordata > Aves > Charadriiformes > Alcidae > Alca > Alca torda. Next base: position 1,772,550 of record CM018095.1, on the reverse strand, counting down.
GTAGCTGTTATAAATTGTCTGTCCTCAGCTCCCAGTGCCAGGCCCAAGCACATTTGTCCGTATTTACACGAGCATGTGATGTACACACAACCCAGGCAGAAGTCGTCCCATCCCGCAGCTGGCTGACGGCACGGGATGGGACATGGCGCAGACAACTGAAGTTCGCACCTACACAGCAGCGGCCAGCGCGGCGAGATGGTCTCTTTTCCGAGCTGCAGTCGCCCTGATTAAATCACAGCTGACTCCTCAAAACGCTAGCGAGGTTAAGTCACCCTGAAGAACGATTGTTTTGTAGATAAGAAACATCTTGCCCGCCCTGCATCTGGTTTTGGTGGGTGAAGGGCAGAACCAAAGGCCAAGCAGAAGGCACAGGGAGATCCTGCGCTCGATCCTCACCCAGGCAGGTGGGAAAACACGGCTGGAAGCTGTGGCTCTGACATCCGAAGACAGGGAAATACCAGCATCAAGAGAGATACTACCTCCATCTCAGTAGAGGACAAGTGCATCAGGTCCTCCAAGAAGCTCAGAGCACGGCCGAGAAGTGCTGTGTCTTCAGAGAGATCTGACTCTTTTTCAAAGTGTTTGAAGCATTCCCCGCTGAGAAGTGGTCACCAGATGGCCGTGACACTTCTGCGCGAAGATCGGGACATCTCGGACATCAAGAGCACCTTTCACAGCCCAAGCCAGGAGGCAGGCACTCAAGTGATCTGATCACAATTCCCACCGGTCGCCTCTTCAAGCTAATTGGATCGAGGTATTTAATTTTTGTCTTACGAAAACGCAGCTTGGGGCTGAGCCAAACTGCTGCAGGGGAGGTTTAGGATGGATATTAGGAAAAATTTCTTCACCCAAAGGGTTATCAAACATGGGAACAGGCTGCCCAGAGACGTGGTGGCGTCGCCATCCCTGGAGGTATCTAAAAGCCAGGTAGACGTGGTGCTGAGGGACATGGGCTAGTGGTGGTTTGGGCAGTGTTGGGTTGATGGTTGGACTCGATCTTAAAGGTCCCTTCCAACCCAGACGATTCTGCGATTCTACGCATTTATGAGAAAAATTTTCATACAGCTACGAGTCACAAGATACACTCCGTGTGCCTCAAAAAGCTCACGGGAGGAAAGCTCCAGACACAGCTCGAAGATCAGAGAGGACAACGGCTCCCCGCAGGTCCCTCAGGCAGGGTCCCTACATCAGCACCAGCAGCCCAGAGCTGGGGAGGATGCTCGGAGCAGCAGCCACCGCCACAGGGTCAGGACAACCCCAGCTGGAGACCTACACCCAATCTCAGAGCTTCATGTCACCCTTCAAAGGCCACTAAGCAGCTCCAGAGCCAAGGAGTGGCCAAACCTGACACCTTGATGGTCCTTCTGAAACAGGGACCCACAACAAAGCAGCTGTTTGTACTCGAAAAGCTACTTCTAGTTAACGATATTAGAAATAGCAGCAACAGCTTCCCCCTGATTTGCATCCCTAGAAGGCTCTTTTCTCTGTTTTACCAAAACATAACCAAATCTTGCTAAGCACCGGTGCTGAGGAAGCTTTGGTGAATTTGAGGGGAAAAAAGATTGGAAAAATCAGTCTCAGGAAAAAAGCTGAGGCCTCCAGGAGCAGCAGAGCTTGCAGTCTGCTTGGTTCGCTATGTAGATGAAGGCTATTTTAGAACAAACTTATGCTTTTAATTATTTTTGCATGAATTAGCAGGAACGCTTCAACATAATTACACAGAGTATCCGAACACAGTAAAATTGTAACAGGCTGTATAACGGTGTGTTTTAGGCACAAACAGTTCAATATTGGCTGCACCCAAACATCCGGAGACACAGAAATGCCGTTTTCACGGGCCAGTCCGGGCAGAGATGCGAAACCAGCTGGATTTGAGGCAACTTTGTGCATCCAGCAACAAGCTTTGTCACTCAACGTCACACAAAACCCCCCTGAGACACAGCCTGGCATGATGTGCCAAACCTTCTGAAAGGCACCGGGGAGCGGAGCGAAGGAGACCAGCGCCTAAACTAACCGGGAAGGGTTCCTCGCGCCCTCCTCCTCCATTTTGGCTGCTCATCCCAACTGGAAAATCCCACAGGTTTCTACATCAGCAAAAACCGCATGCCTGCGCCTGCAGAGCAGCGTTTTCCTGGAGGGAAGCGAAGGGAAAAGAGGTGTGTTTAGCTGGCGGGGGGGGATTTGAGTGAGAGCTCCCAGGCTGTTCCCAGCCTCCCAGGAGCTCTGGCTTTCGGTGCGGAAAGCATTTACCTGCTGCTGCAAACTGGTGCGTGCAGCGATTCAAACCATACCCAGCCGCTGATGGCATTCACACACGAAACAACAATTACATCACGCGGACGAGGGTTGGCATGACCTTGGGTCGGTCACTATTCAATGCTCAGGTTTACTTTTGTTTTAGGAAAAAAAAAAAAAAAAACACAAAACCCAAAACACAAAAGCCTTAGGAGTTGCTCAACACACAGAGTTGTGAAAGGGAAACATGATGAAGTGACTTGAAATCCCCGTGGAGAAGCTGCCACGCAAACAGCTCCGGAATTACCTTTACCCCAACAACTCCACAGTTACCAAGCTGCTGAGACCACCAGCATCCGAACCACCTCCTGGAGGCAGGGGGCTGCCATAGCCAAACCAAAGCAGCTCCTGGAAGAAAGGGGCGCACAGCTGCAATCCTCTCTCCTTCCTTCTCTGCCCAAGCTGCTTTGGGAAAAGCTTATGGAAGTCAAATGCACCAAAAAACCTCCTGATTTTGGGTCCGTCGCTAACTCGCCAAGCTCTCCTACCACCCAGGCTGGGTTAACAGCAGAGCTGGGAAAGAACAACTACCCTTCGTACAAACACGAGCCTTTTCTTAACCTACATAATTCCCCAAAGCCCAAACTAGGGCAGTTATTTTAACAGAGCTGGGGAAGAGCGTATGGACTCCAAACTTTAGCTATAAAGAAATACATTTCTTCTAAACTTCACTGCATCAGCACTACTGCAAGAGGCTCGCCCCAGTTACATAAACCACCGCATGATCTCTTACAACCAGTTAATGATACAAGACGCTACGTACCCTAGACATTTTAATACTATGTTATGAAAAAAAAAAAAAAGCTTGCTCAAACAACGGAAAAAAAACCTCCTGAACTTTTCCATCAGCTTCTTGAAGCCTTACTGAAAGGACGTTTGTTCACGCTGCAGATATTTTTCTCCTGGCAATTAACTGTTCTGCTTTACCTGCACATCAACGGGGCTGCGTGCGGGGAGAGCACGTTGCAGCATTCCCTTTGATCGCCAGGAATCCTTACACTACTTTTTTTAAAACCTAGAAACCCATGACATTTGAGAGAGATTGCAGGTTACAGCCAGGTGCAAACCTGATCTGAGATAGGGTGTTTTTTGGTTTGTTTTTTTTTTAAATGAGGGTAGATACAGATCACTACTCCAGTGTCACACTGTGTACAAGTCCAATTATTCCAGAAGAGCTTCTCCGGAGTAACGACGTGCACAAGCCCTGACCTGACGATATGCTCAGAAGCACAGCAATCAGGTATTTTGCTGCCATCCAAAGTCAACAGCGGTCCAAAAGGCAGCTGCTGCTTGTACTTTTAAAAGCTTCACCTGGTCTCTAGTGCTTTGAAACCAATTGTACCACCTTTCGGATACTCCCTCCACTCTCTCATTTGCTGAGAAGGTCAGACAGTCTTGGCCTCGAAGCCCTGGGTGCCTTTTCAATATTGCCACAAAGAATACAATACTGCAAAGAAAAAAACAAAACAAAAACCCTGACATACAAAAATACAAAGGAAAAATTATTCCATCCAGAGAATTTGCAAGTGTTGCTTACTAACACCAAAACAAACCCCCGGAGAAAAAAGGATTATCTTGACGCACAGCCAAGAAGTCTTCTACATACGCACAAGATCACAAACCTCAGAGCAGCTCTTGCCGGGGTACAAGTAAAAACAGGCTAAATGGAAAAGAAAAAGCATTCTTAGGACAAGGATCGCTTGGAAAGCAGAATAGTTCGTTAACGCGTCCCGTTCTAACAGGAGCCACTCGGCACTGTTGTTCTGGTCCTCACGAACTCAATCTGTCTCCCTGAGATGGAAAACGTCAGCGTTAACAAAAAAAAATTCAGCCAGACATTAGGAAAGGAAGACCTACATGACCAGATGGTCCACCCCGCACTGCGCTGCCTCGCCCCCAGCTCACACGAAGCTGTAAAGAAACACAGTCGGTCCGTATTCGGAAGACTTTACAGACAGGCAGCTTTTGCCTCCTCTGCACTCTAGTTATCACCCACAAGAACTTCTAAACACGGCTTATCAAAACGTGGACCACAAACGCTGCAAAAGTTCTCTGCTGAGAAGAACCTGTAGTTCTTCTAAGGAGAAATACTCCGCTCAGCTCTTCTCAAAACCCATGAGTGCATTTTAGCTGGGGAAAAAAAAAAATAAATAAAAACACAGAGAAGTGACACTTCCTTTCTCAGCTGTCTGTACACACAGAGGCTGCGGCGGGGCAGTGACGACAACGCTGGTTTCGCACTCCTGCAAGCTCTGCAGAACCAGCCCAGCCACAGCAGAGTACGCCGAACTGAAATCATCTTCCGCACAAAGTCAGATGCTATCGGAGGATCTGTGGCAGCGCGGGGCACACAGCACCCAGTGTGATTACCATACCCCTGCCATGGCACTCACACACCAACCTGAACACTTCTGGCCTGAGAAACATGGGCGCCCAGTGGCCATTTTCACCAGATTACCTGATAAAAGGATTTAATTCCACTACCCCATCCCGAGCAAAAAGCTTAACAGCCAAAAGCCCCAGTGACATCCTCTCTGTACCCAGCCAGGAGCATGAGTGCTCCCTTCTTTCCCTGTCCCACAAACCCGAAGATGAAAGGACGCCTATGCCAGCCCAACGAGCACCTTCTGCTCTCAGAGCCCCAGCCCAAAGCCACCAGGGACGGACCGATCCCTAGGAGCAGCCAGGATGGAACACTGGCAACATCCAGGCTAGGAGCAGAAGATTTATTTCACCAGACAGCAGCCGGGTAGGAAAAATCCCCACCCCAGGACAGCAGCGCACTCCCCTCTCCCCACTGTGAGGACAGCACGGGCTGTCACCTCCTCCCTTGCCCCGAGGAGGGGACCAGGGACACAAGGTGGGGTGAGGGGACAAGACCACACCTGGGGTTGGGGACCTCGTGGAGAGCTGAGCCCAGCGACACAAAGGCAGAGCTGCTGCTCTAAGCGGCCTTATCCCAGACCCACCCTGGAGCCCCCCCATCTCTCCCTACAGCTCCCCTGTCAGGATCCTGTCCCAGCCCTTCGTCTTCCTCGCACCTCCCCAGCCCCCCCAGGGATCCCTCGTGACCCCTCTCCCCACCACTCACCCTCTAAAGATCTTTTAACCTCGGGGACCCCCTCCTCAAAGACCCCTCTGGACCCCCCCTAAAGCCCCAGAAAGCCCTCAACCCACTTCCCAGGGCCTCCTTCTCTCTCTCCAAAACCCAGAGACCCCACAAAGCCCCCAGCACCTCTGCACAGAGCTCCCTCGCCCCTCTCAAACCCCCGCGGGCCCGGAGGACGCCCCAGCCCTCTCCCCCTGTTCCTGAGCCCGGGGGGCCCCACAAACCCCCTCACTAAAGCTCCCTGCCCCCCCCCAAGCCCCCTCCTCAGTGCACACACCCTGCGGCACTACAGCCCCCAGCCTCTGTCGCCTTCACCCCCCGCTCCTGAGGCCGGGAGACGCTCCTCGGAGCCCTCGCACCCCCCAACACCCTCCCCGGAGGCACTTTACCGCCCCAACCTCCGCCCCCCCAAGCCCCCTCCTGGGGCCAGGAGACCCTCCCTAGAGCCCCCTCACTCCTCCAACACCCTCCCCGGAGGCACTTTACCGGCCCGAACCCCCCCAGGTCCCCTCCGGGAGCCGGGAGACCCTTCCCGGAGCCCCCTCACTCCTCCAACACCCTTCCCGGAGGCACTTTAGCGCCCCAGCCCCCCCCAAGCCCCCTCCTGAGACCGGGAGACCCTCCCCGGACGCAATTCACCGCCCCGACACCCCCCTTTCCAAGCCGCCCGCGGCCCCTCCTCACCGAGCAGCAGCAGCTTCACCTCCTTGGCCGCCTTCTCGCCGTCCTCCCGCAGGTTGCGGTCGATCATCTTACTCCGCTCCACCGCCGCCTTGTCCTCGGCGCTCAGCGTACAACCCATGGCGGCGGCGGGGAGGCCGGCGGCGCGGCCCAGCCGCCGGGAACCGGAGCAGGGAAGGGAAGGGAACTGGGATTAGGGAAGGGGGGAGAGGCCGGTGCTGGGCTGCGCCTCTCGCCTCCCTAGGCCCGAGCGGCTCCCTGAGGCGGCGCCGGATATCCGGTATTGCCGTCGCGGGGCACGACGGGAAGTGCAGTCCTCCCGAGGGGGGGCGGCACGCTGGGAGTTGGAGGCGGGACTTCCGCCTCGGTAGAGCGGGGCATGACGGGAGCGAGGCACGGTGAGCACTTCCGCCTCGGTGGAGCGGGGCATGATGGGAGATGTAGTCCTCACCCGGGGGGGCCCCCTCATGGCTGCCCCGGCCCGGTGTGCCCTGCCCACCCTCACGAGTCGGGGCTCCGCGGCCCCACGGCGGGACAGGCCTCGGCCCCACGGCTGTGGAGGACGCGAGGGGTGGCCCCAGTTGGTGTGGGGGGACAGGCACCAGGTCCCCAGGGGTGGGGAGGGGGCTGAGGGGGGACGGGAAAATGGAGGGGGCCCAGAGGACCAGAGAGGATGGAGGGGGCCCAGAGGACCGGGGAGGATGGAGGAGGCCCAGAAGACCGGGGTCCTCTGTACTGGGGCCCCACAGGGGTGAGGGGGACCAGGGGGACCCCCCCCTCCTGTCCCGAGGAGCCCCTCCACGCCAGGGCAGGAGGGACCCCCAAAACCCGACACCCCCCCCCCGCACCGCTCCCACGCTTGTCCCCACCATGAGACAGTTGTGCCCCGCCGTCTGCTGTCCTCAAACCCGGTGGCCCTTCCCAGGTGGGCATCCTGGGACCCCCCGAGCCCCCCACGGCAGCGGTGAGACCCCCCCGCCCCCAGCCAGGCACTCAGACCAGCTCTGCCCTTGCAGCCATGTTTGCCCCCCACTCCCCGACGCTACAGCTCCGGTTTGGGGGAGGCCACCACCGGCACGTAGAGCCCGTCCGCCCCGCGCCGCTCCGGCCCCTCGGCCGCGTCCTCATCGATCTGCCCCGGGATGCGGAAATCCACGGGCAGCTGGTCCCGTTTGGGGCTGGGGGTGCGAGGCCGGGGTTCGGGGGGACAACCGGTGCCCTGGAGGAACTGGAGGAAGTTCTCCTCGATGGAACCCTCCCGGCTGGGCAACCTCAGGTCCTCCTCGGGGGGCGGCTTGAAGAAACACGTGAGGAGCCGGCCCAGCTCGCCCCGGATCTGCCGGTTGAGGCACCCATAGAAGAAGGGGTTGGAGGTAAAGCAGAAGTAACCGAGCCAAGTGACCACGGTCTCGGCCGCCGGCCCCACCAAGGGCTGGGTGCTCAGGGCGGTGTAGAGGTGGAAGGAGAAGTAGGGCAACCAGCAGAAGAGGAATTGGCCCCCTACGGCCAGCAGGATGGCGGCCGCTTTGCCCCCTCCGAACGTCCTCTGCGGGGTGGTCCGAGGGGCTCCCGAGGTGGTGACCATGGTGGAGCGGCTGCTGAGCGACTCGGAGCGACGCCGCGGCGTCTCCATCCAGGTGGGGAGGGGGCCGTGGTGCATGGCGGCCACCCGCGCCACCTTGAACATGCTGCAGTAGACCACCACGATGATGAGGAGGGGCAGGAGGAAGTAGAAGGCGGCGAAGAAGACCACGAAGAACTTGCAGTAGGGCCCGCGGCTCCATTGCAAGGAGCAGCCGCGGCCGGCGGGCACCGGCAGGCGGTCGGGGGACAACCAGCCCAGCACGGGGACGAGGGAAGTGGCCACGGCTTTGAGCCAGACGCCGACGAGGACGCAGGCCACCAGCCCCACCGTCATCCTCACCTCGTAGCGCATGGGGTGCACCACGTAGTAGTACCGCTCCACGTTGATGGTGGAGATGGAGAGGATGCACATGCTGATGAAGCAGACGCTGAGGAACAGGTACACGCGGCACATGGCCTCGCCGAAAACCGGGCTGTCGAAGACGGCCGAGCCCGAGAGCATCTCCAGCGGCATCAAGGTGAGGGCGGCCAAGAAGTCCACCAGGCAGAGGTGGAAGACGAAGACGAACTTGCGCAACGCCGGCGTCTTCACGATGACGGTCATGACGGCGGCGTTGCCCACGATGGCCGTCAGGTCGATGAGCAGCATGAAGAAGAGCCCCACCGATTTCGAAGCCACGTCTTTGGGTTTGCCGTCGGCCGTGCCGTTGGGGGGCATGGGGCCTGGGGAGGGCTGGAGCCCCCGCGCCCCCCTAGAGCCATTCCAGGCCCACGGTGCGGGCAGGGAGGGCTCCATCCTGTGCCGCCGCGCCGGCCCTCAGCGGCCCATCGCCCATCCTCGGGGCGGCCAGCGCGGGGTGGCCGGGCATCGCCGGGGGGGTCACATCCTAGCCCGCCTGCCGCCGGCCCCGGCTGGTGGTCCGGGGGTGGGTGCTGCCGCGGCGGCGGCTCTCAGAGCACCCCAGGGTGCCCCCCAGCCCTGCTCATCGCCCCGCTTCTCGCTGCCGGGCAGCACCGGGAGCCTGCGGGGAAGGTAGAGCCGTCAGCGTTCCCTGCAAAAATGGGCAATTCTGGGGCTAAAGCCCCCAAACTCCAATGTTTTGACCCAAAACACCCCAGTGGGATCCTTCGCCCTGAGCCTGGGGACTGTGAGCGGACGCAGGGATGGGAGGGGGGGTGTCACTGATGCCCCGGACACCTGGGTTCACCCATTGCGCTTCGAGGGCCATGTGTGACTCCCCCCCACCCCAAGCCCACCCCCAGGATGGGTGCTGCACCCCCACCCACCCCAATGGGTGCCAACCGACTGCAAAGCGGAGCCCGGGGTGCGACTGGGGGGCTGGGGGCCCCCCCAGAGTCCCCCACCCATAGGTGTTTCCCCAGCAGGGAGCGGGACCCCAGCCCCTGCACCCTCCCGGGGGGGGGTGTGGGGGTGGCTGCTGATGGAAGGGGGATGCAGGCACCGGGTTCACCCTCCCCTGCCCACTGCCACCCCCATCCCCGGCATCCCGGGGCGATGTCGCCGGCTGGGGTGTCCCCTCTCCCCCCGGCCGCATCCCGGACGGGTCCCCCGGTCCTACCCCCACGGCCGCATCCCTCCCCCCGGGCCCCCCCAGCATCGCCCCGGTGGGGCAGCTCGGCCGCGGCACCTACCCTGGGGGGTTGCATGGGGCCGAGGGCGGGGGTGGGGGGGCCTGTCCGGGCGGGGGGGTCCCCGGTGCGGGCGGGGATGCTCGGGGCCGGGCCGGGGCCGGAGCCGCTGCGGCGAGGGATGCTCGGTACCGCCCGGCTGCTGGGTCCTAACGCCTCCCGCCAGCGCGGCGGTACCCCGGGCATGCCCCCCCCCACCCCCTGGACCCCGCTGCGGGACCCCGGGGATGGTGGGGGGGGAGCTGGAGCCCGGCTTCACCCCCGCGGGATCGGGGATGGAGGGTGGGTGCCCTCCCACCGGTCCCCTCCCACCGCATCGCTTCGGGCCTCAGTTTCCCCAGTCTCCCCCCAAAGGGGGTGGGAAGGGGAACTGGGGAGGGCTGGTGGGGAACTGGGAGGGAGAAGCCCCTTGCGGTGGGGAGGCAAAGGGGGGGCTCGAGGAGAGAGGGGGGCACAGCGCGGGAGGCACCCCGTGGTGGGGGGGGTGGTGGGAAGGAGGGGATGGGGGCAGGTCCACAGTGGGGGGCACAGAGTGGGGATGGGGACGGGGGTAGAGGGGGACACAGGGCCCGGGGGGGTGGGCTGCAGAGCTCCCCATCTCTGCCCACCCCGGGCCCAGTGCCCCTTCCCTTCCTCCCAGTTCAGCAATGGAGCAACTGGGATCGGCACAGTGTCCCCCCCGCTTTCCTTGCCACGCTCCGTGCCTCAGTTTCCCCAGGGCACGGCCATTAGTTTGCAAGGGGGATCCCCATCACCCCCAAAAAGCCTGCACAGGCTGCGAACTTCCTCCCGGCAGTGCCCTGGCCCCCGTCCCATGGGTGCCCAGGGTCCCGAGCGGTGCCTGTCCCCGGGGCCAGTGCGTGGCAGGTGGCAAGCGGCCGGCGGGCGAAGCTGGCCACGCGTGTCCCTGCCGCAGGCCCCGCGCGTCACGTGCCCATTGCTAGGTTACGAGGACCCAAAAATAAATCCATCCAAACCAGATTAGAAACGCGGGACCTCGGATGAACCAGCACCGTCGTACCGGGGCCCGGCGACGGCCGCCGGTGGCTCCCCGGTCACCGCGGGCACCGGTCATGGTGGCATGCAGTCGCCCGGTCAGCAGGAGGGTTGGGGACCCGCGGGGGCACCCATCCTGCCCTGCGACCCCCCCCCCCCCGCCCTGGGTCCGTCCACTGCAGTAGTGCAGGGATCAATCCTGCACCCCAGGGTGGGGGAAAGTCCTGGGCCCCCCCTTTGTCCTGGTAACGTGGGTGTGCACCAAAAGCCAGGGTGCCCACCCCACCCTGGGTGCCCACTCTCCCCCGGGTGCTCATCCTTCCCCGGGTGCCCACCTTCACTAGGTGCCCATCCCACCCTGGGTGCCCCCCCTTCCCTGGGTGCCCCCATTTCCCTGGGTGCCCCCCAATCTGGGTGCCCACACCGACCTCGTTGCCCACTATTCCCTGGATGCCCACCCTTCCCCGGGTGCCCACCCCACCCTCGGTCCCCACCCCAACCTCGGTGCCCACCCTACCAGGCACCCTTTCCTAGGTTGCCCACCCTACCTTGAGTGCCCATCCCAGCATGAATCCCCACCTTTCCCTGGGTTCCCCCCCAAGTTTGGGTGCCCACCCCAACCTCGATGCCCCCTGTTCCCTAGAGTGGGCACCTCACCCTTGGTGCCCACTCCAACCTGGGTGCCCACCCTCCCCTGAGTCCTCATCCTTCGCTGGGTGCCCGTCCCATACTGGGTGCCCACCCTATATGGCACTCTTCCCTGGGTGCCCACCCTACCTTGAGTGCCCACCTCAACCTGGGTGCTCATCCTTCCCCGGGTGCCCACCCCAATCTGGGTGCCCTTCTTTCCCTGGGTGCCCACCTTCACTAAGTGCCCACCCTTCCCTGGGTGCCCCCCCAATCTGGGTCCCCACCCCACTCTGGGTGCCCTCCTTTCCCTTGGTGCCTACTTTTCCCTGGGTGCCCACCCCAATTCGGTGCCCACCCCAACCTGGGTCCCCATCCTTCCCTGGGTGCCCACCACAACCTGTCTGCCCACCCCAACCTTGGTGTCCACCCTACCTGGCACCCTTTCCTGGGTGCCCACCCCACCTTGAGTGCCCACCCCAACCTGGGTGCTCATCCTTCCCCGGGTGCCCACCCCAACCTTTCCCTGGGTGCCCACCTTCACTAGGTGCCCACCCTTCCCTGGGTGCCCCCCCAGTCTGGGTCCCCACCCCACCCTGGGTGCCCTCCTTTCCCTTGGTGCCTACTTTTCCCTGGGTGCCCACCCCAACCTGGCTGCCCACCTACTTGGCACCCTTCCCTAGGTTGCCCCCCCTCTCCTGGGTGCCCACCCCAAGCTCACACCCCGCCGGCCGCTGCCCCCTCCCTCCCTCATCCTGGCGCAGACAGGGGTTCAGCCACGCTGTGCCCCCCCCCCCCCCCCAACCCAGCACCCCGCTGTTTCGGGGGTGTCCGGCGCTGAGGAGGTGCAGAGCCACCCACCCACCAGCACCCACTGAGCCAGGGGCAACCCGGCACCGCTCCCCCACTCCGGGTGGCCGAAATGAGGAGCGGGGTGGGGGGGATGTCTCTCTGCACCCCCTCTCCCCTGGCACATGGGGTGCGTCCTGAGAATGGGTGATGGGATGGGGTGGGGGGGGCTGAGGGTTTTTATTCCCTGGGGAAACTGAGGCAGGGAGCCAGGGCTGCTCCGGCCCAGCCGGTGCCAGCGCCAGCGCGGGCAGATTTATGGCTCTGCTGGTTCCTGCCACCGGAGCATCAATAATTCAGGGCCCGGGTGACTGCGCCGCCGCAGCGCAGCCACCTGCCAACTCCTCCTGTCCCCCCCACCCCGTGCCACCCTGCAGCCATGGGGAGACAGCCCCCCCCCCCAGCCCCAAGGGCACCCCCAGCCCCTCTGCCCCAGCGCTGGGCACCCTCCCTGGCACCCACACCATGTGGGCTGCCCAAAAACGGGGGTTCAGGGCCCTCCTGTGCAGCCTCCAGGCCTGGATCCCACCCCCCAGCTCCCCCCAGGGAGGTCCTGCCCCCCCCAAAAAAGGGGCTGGCTGCTGGCCCCCACCCTACAGCCCACCCAGACCCCCGGGGGACCCAGCACGGTGGGTGCTGGGGGGCGGGGGACTGCCATGGCATTATGGGGCTTATGGTGCCCTGACACCCTGGTGCACATGGCACCCCATCACCCTGGCACCCCGGTCCCCAAGCACCCCACTGTCCCAGCACCCTGGCACCCCAGTACCTCGGCACCCACCACCCTGAGCCTACTGGCACCCCAGCATCCTGGCACCCTGCATCCCGGTCCCCAAGCACCCCACTGTCCCAGCACCCTGGCACCCCAGCACCACGACACCCTGGCATGCCAGTACCTCGGTACCCTGGCATACCAGCACCCATGACCCTGGCGGCCCAACAGCCCAGCACCATGGCACCCCATCACCCTGGCACCCCGGTCCCCAAGCACCCCACTGCCCCAGCACCCTGGCACCGCAGTACCTCGGCACTCTGGCACCCTGGTGTACCATCACCCTACAGCCCTGGCAGACCAGCAGCCCGGCACCGTGGCACCCCGGTACCTCGGCACCCTGGCATACCAGCACCCATGACCCTGGCAGCCCAGCAGAGCGCTGTGGCACCCTGGTACTGAGCACCCCAGCACCCTGGGGTACCCATACCCCTCTACCCGGCACACCGAACCCCAGCACCCTGGCGTACCTGTACCCCTGCATCCCGGCACCCCAGGAACTGGGATACCCATACCCCAGCACCCCGGCATGGCATGATGGGGTGCCAGCAGTCTCAGGGTGGTGGGTGCCGAAGCACTGGGGTGCCAGGGTGCTGGAACAGTGGGGTGTTTGGGGACTGGGGTGCCAGGGTGATGGGGTGATGGGGTGCCACGGTGCTGGGCTGCCAGGGCTGTAGGGTGATGGTATGCCAGGGTGCCAGGGTGCTGAGGTACTGGGGTGCCAGGGTGCTGTTAGGTTGTTGGGGTGCCAGGGTGCTGGGACAGTGGGGTGCTTGGGGACTGGGATGCGGGGTGCCGGGATGCTGGGGTGCCAGCAGGCTCAGGGTGGTGGGTGCCGAGGTACTGGGGTGCCAGGGTGATGGGGCAGTGGGGTGCTTGGGGACTGGGGTGCCAGGGTGATGGGGTGCCATGGTGCTGGTCTGTTGGGCTGCCAGGGTCATGGGTGCCGGTATGCCAGCGTGCTGAGGTACTGGGGTGCCAGGGTGCTGTTAGGTTGCTGGGGTGCCAGGGTGCTGGGACAGTGGGGTGCTTGGGGACCGGGATGCGGGGTGCCAGCAGTCTCAGGGTGGTGGGTGCTGAGGTACTGGGGTGCCAGGGTGATGGGGTGATGGGGTGCCATGGTGCTGGGCTGCTGGGCTCCCAGGGCTATAGGGTGATGGTATGCCAGGGTGCTGAAGTACTGGGTACCAGGGTGCTTTGGTACTGGGACGTTAGGTTGTTGGGGTGCCAGGACAGTGGGGTGCTTGGGGACCGGGATGTGGGGTGGCAGGATGCTGGGGTGCAGCAGGCTCAGGGTGGTGGGTGCTGAGGTACTGGGGTGCCAGGGTGTTGTGATGCAGGGGTGCCAGGGTGATGGGGTGCCACGGTGCTGGGCTGCTGGGGTGCCAGGGTGCTGTTAGGTTGTTGGGGTGCCAGGGTGCTGGGACAGTGGGGTGCTTGAGGACCGGGATGTGGGGTGCTGGGATGCTGGGGTGCCAGCAGGCTCAGCGTGGTGGGTGCCGAGGTACTGGGGTGCCGGGTTGATGGGACAGTGGGGTGCTTGGGGACAGGGGTGCCAGGGTGACGGGGTGCCAGGCGCACCGGTTTGTCATGTGTGCACAAGCGCACGTGTGTGTGGCTGGCTGGGGGGGGCACACACGCATGCACATATATGGTGGACGCATCTCTGTGTGTGCGCACACGTATGTGAACCTGGCGTGTTTGCACACGTGTGCAATCGGGGCGTGCAGACACGTGTACCCGGTGCACGCGTGTGTGCACGTGTCCCAGCGTGTGTGTGTGTGTGTGTGTGCTCTCAGCCGTGTCCGTGTGTGCGGGCTGCCACACATGTGCCCCCGTGTAGCCGTGTGTGTGCCTACATGTCCGTGTGTGCGGGCTGTCACGCGTGTGCCCCTGTGTAGCCGTGTGCGTGTCCGTGCCGTGGGCTGCCATGTGTGTGCCCCCGTGTAGCCGTGTGCATGCTTGTGCCACAGGCTGCCACGCGTGTGCCCCCGTGTAGACGTGTCCGTGCCTGCATGTCCGTGTGTGCGGGCTGCCACGCGTGTGCCCCCGTGTAGCCGTGTGCGTGCCTACGTGTCCGTGCCATGGGCTGCCACGCGTGTGCCCCCGTGTAGCCGTGTCCGTGCCTGCGTGTCCATGCCGTGGGCTGCCACGTGTGTGCCCCCATGTAGCCATGTGCGTGCCTGTGCCACGGGCTGCCACGCATGTGCCCCCATGTAGCCGTGTCCGTACCTGCGTGTCCATGCCGTGGGCTGCCATGTGTGTGCCCCCATGTAGCCGTGTGCGTGCCTACGTGTCCGTGCCATGGGCTGCCACGCGTGTGCCCCCATGTAGCCGTGTCCGTGCCTGTGTGTCCGTGCCACGGGCTGCCACGCGTGTGCCCCCGTGTAGCTGTGTGCGTGCCTGCGTGTCCATGCCATGGGCTGCCACATGTGTGCCCCCGTGTAGCCACGTGCGTGCCTGCGTGTCCATGCCACGGGCTGCCACGTGTGTGCCCCCATGTAGCCATGTGCGTGCCTGTGCCACGGGCTGCCACGCGTGTGCCCCTGTGTAGCCACGTGCGTGCCTGCGTGTCCGTGCCGCGGGCTGCCACGCGTGTGCCCCCGTGTAGCGCACACGCCTGCAGCCTGGCCGCGGGCCCAATCCTGCCCCGCATGCCAACGAGGGCTGTGCCGCTCCCCCCAGGATGCCTGCGTCCCCCCCGGGGTCCCCACCGCGGTGGCACAAGGCCGGGGACACCCAGAGCCCACCGATGGGCCGGGGAGGTCGGGGCACCCCCACTGCGGGGCGGGGGGGGGCGGTGGGGTGGTGTCCGGGTGCTGGGCAGGGATTAGCTCCCGGATTAAAGCAGAGAAATTGAGGACGATCAAAGGACAAAATTCCCCGTCACCGGCCCAGCAGCTGGGGGGGGGACACGATGGCAGTGAGGGGGGTGACACCACAGGGTGACACCCAGCACGGGTGCAGGGAGCAACCGTGGGGGGGGGGGGGGGGGGACACGGGGTGAGGGGGAGCCTGGGGACACCCTGCTGTGTGTTGCTGGGGTGGGGGTGGGGGGGGGCTCCCCTTTAATTGCTGCCCCCCCACCCCCCCAGTAAAAAGCTGCATCACGGCACCGCGGTTTCTTCCGGCTCCTTTCCCTCTAATTTTGGACCCAAAAAACCGACACGAATGTTTTGCGTCTAAAAATACACACAGGAGGCAGCGACACGGCGGCGTGTCGGGGGGGGGGGGGGGGGGCAGGGCACCCGGCCTGGTGCGGGAGGAGGCACCCAGGGGTGCCCCTCGGCGGGGAGCGGGGACAGGATGCGTCCCCTCCACACTGGGGCGAGGGGTGGTGGCACTGGGATGGGGCCAGTACCGGGGAATTCGGGCTGGAAGAGGGGGTCTGGGCCCGTGTCAGGGGATGTGGGCCAGTGCCGTGGGGTGGGGGCCAGTGCCGTGGGGTGGGGGCCAGCGTGGTGGGACGTGGGCCGGTACCGCCAGCGGGTACCAGCACAGCGGGATGGGGCAGGACGGGGCAGCACAGACGGATCTGGGGTGGGGATGGGGTTGGGATTGGGGATGGGGATGAAGATGGGGATGAGGACAGAGATGGGGATAGGATGGGGACAGGGATGGAATGGGATAGGATAGGATAGGATAGGATAGGATAGGATAGGATAGGATAGGATGGGATGGGATGGGATGGGATGGGATGGAGATAGGGATGGGATGAGGATGAGGGTGGGAATGGGAATAGGTGGGATGGGGAAGGGGATGAAGATGGAGATGGGATGGGGATGGGGATGGGAATAGATGGGATGGGGAAGGGGATGGGGATGAAGATGGAGATGGGATGGGGATGGGATGAGGATGAGGATGGGAATAGATGGGATGGGGAAGGGGATGGGGATGAAGATGGAGATGGGATGGGGATGGGGATGGGATGAGGATGGGGATGGGGATGAGGATGGGGATGGGATGGGGATGGGGATGGGATGGGGAAGGGGATGGGGATGGGATGAGGATGAGAATAGATGGGATGGGGAAGGGGATGGGAATAGATGGGATGGGGAAGGGGATGGGGATGAAGATGGAGATGGGGATGAGGATTGGGGTGGGATGGGGATGAGGATTGGGGTGGGATGGGGATGGGGATGGGATGAGGATGGGGAAGGGAATAGATGGGATGAGGATGAAGATGGAGACGGGATGGGGATGGGAACGTGGACGGTGATGGGGCTGACCGGGTGGGGGTGATGCCGGCGGGGGGTGTGCTCCCGGGGGGGGGTGTCTCACCCAGGGGCGCTGCGCGGCCCGGGAGGGGTTAAGCGGCCGCTGCCGCCATTGGTGGCGGGCGGCGCGGCGGCAGCCAACGGGGACGGGCCGTGCGCGGGGTGCGCCGGGGCCGCCCCCCGACCCGGCCGGGGCCGCGCTGCGGGAACGGACCGACCGCGGCGGCCGCTGCGGCTCCGTTCGGCTCCGCTCGGCTCCGTTCGGCTCCGCTCGGCCCCGTTCGGCTGCGCTCGGCTCGGTTCGGCTCCGCTCGGATAGATTCGGCTCCGCTCGCCTCGGCCCGGCCCGACTCGGCTCCGCTCGGTTCGACCCCGCTCGTCTCGGCTCGGTTCGGCCCGGCCCGGCCCGCTCGGCTCCCTTCGGCCTCGCTCGGTCCCGCTCGGCTCGGTTCGGCTCTGTTCGGCCCGGTTCGGCTCGGTTCGGCCCCGCTCGGCCTCCCCCGCCCGCCCTCCTCCGCACCGACCCCGGTACCAGGCCCCGGTAACGCCCCGGGAAGCGGCGGCGGGGGGTGGGGGGGGGGGGTTGTTTGGAGCATCTTCCCGCGGGCCCCGTCCGCAGCGGGGCAGGGACCGGGGGGCCCGCGGGGAACCGGGGGACACCGGGGGGACCGGGCCGCCTTCGCAGCGCGGGGGGAGCGGGGCTGCGGCGGGGGGAGCCCCCCGGAGGGCCGTCACCCGGGTGGGCAGCGACCCACGGGCAGCCGCGACAGCGGGTGACAAAGCCACCCCGCGCTGGGGCACTGGGTGGCCAAAGCCGCCTCTTGGCGTGGCGCCAGAGGCGAGCGGCGAGCTGGGTGACAGTGGGTGGCCAAAGCCACCCCCTGGTGCATGCTGTGACATTGGGTGACAAAGCCACCCCGCGCCGTGACGCCCGGTGACCAAAGTCCCCCCGTGGTGCTCGCTGTGACGCTGGGTGACAAGAGCCACCCCGCGCTGTGGCACCGGGTGAGCAGCGAGCTCGGTGCACGCCTTAAGACCGGGTGATCAAAGCCACCCCACAGCATCTGCTGTCACACTGGGTGACAACGCCACCCCACGCTGTGACACCGAGTGAGCGGCAAGCCTGGTGCATGCTGTGACACTGGGTGACCAAAGCCACCCCACGCTGTGACACCGAGTGAGCGGCAAGCCTGGTACATGCTGTGACACTGGGTGACCAAAGCCACTCCTCACTGTGACACCGAGTGAGCGGCAAGCCTGGTGCACACCGTGACACTGGGTGACCAAAGCCACCCTGTGCCGCCACACCGGGTGACCAAGCCACCCCACACGGTGACACCAGGCGAGCAGCTAGCCATGACACTGGGTGGCCAAAGCCACCCCATAGCACGTCCTGGGACACCTGATTTACAAAGCCACCCTGTGCTGTGACACCAGGAGAGCAGCTAGCCCGGTGCATGCTGTGACACCGGGTGGCCAAAGCCACCCCATAGCACGTCCTGGGACACCCGAGTGACAAAGCCACCCTGTGCCGTGACACCGGGTGGCCAAAGCCACTCTGTGCCGTGACACCAGGCAAGGAGCTAGCCTGCCACATGCTGTGACACCGGGTGACAAAGCCACCCAGCTCTGTGACAGCAGGTGAGCAGCTAGCCCAGCGCATGCCGTGACACCAGGTGGCCAAAGCCACCCCACTGCAAAATCAGGTGACCAAGCCACCCCGCTCGGTGACACCAGGTGAGCAGCTAGCCCGGCGCATGCCGTGACACCGGGTGGCCAAAGCCACTCCGTGCTACCCTGGCACGTGCTGTGACACCGGGTGACAGAGCCACCCCATTCTGCCACACCGGGTGGCCAAAGCCACCCCATAGCACGTCCTGGGGCACCCAAGTGACAAAGCCACCCAGCTCTGTGACAGCAGGTGAGCAGCTAGCCCGGCGCATGCCGTGACACCAGGTGGCCAAAGCCACCCCATAGCACGTCCTGGGACACCCAAGTGACAAAGCCACCCTGTGCCGTGACACTGGGTGAGCAGCTAGCCCTGCGCATGCCGTGACACTGGGTGGCCAAAGCCACCCTGTGCTGTGACACCAGGCAAGGAGCTAGCCTGCCACATGCTGTGACACCGGGTGACAAAGCCACCCAGCTCTGTGACAGCAGGCGAGCAGCTAGCCCAGCGCATGCCGTGACACCAGGTGGCCAAAGCCACCCCATAGCACGTCCTGGGACACCCAAGTGACAAAGCCACCCTGTGCCGTGACACTGGATGAGCAGCTAGCCCGGCGCATGCCGTGACACCGGGTGGCCAAAGCCACTCCGTGCTACCCTGGCACGTGCTGTGACACCGGGTGACCAAAGCCACCCAGTCTAAGCCACCCCCCTGCACCCCCCTAAGTGGCCCGGCCGCTGCCCCGTCCCCAGCGCCCGTGTGAGGCCGCGGGGCAGAGCGCGGCCATGGGGGGCGTTGGGGCGGCGCTGGCGTCACTGCTGCTGGCGCTGCTGTCCCCCTGGGGCGCGGCGGGGGGCAGCTGCCCCCCGCGCTGCGTCTGCGCCTCCAACATCCTGAGCTGCTCGCAGGCGGTGCTGAGCGCCGTGCCGGCCCCGCTGCCCCGCTTCACCGCCGTCCTGGACCTCAGCCACAACAACGTCACCCGCCTGCGCGCCGACTGGGCGCCGGGGCGCCTGGCCCACCTCCACGCCCTGCTCCTCAGCCACAACGGGCTCTCCTTCGTCTCCACCGAAGCCTTCGCCCACGTCCCCCACCTCCGGCACCTGGACCTTTCCTCCAACCGCCTGCGGGCGCTGGAGGAGAACCTCTTCAGCGACCTGGCCGAGCTGGAGGTCCTCCTGCTCTACAACAACGAGATCTCCTCCGTGGACCGCACCGCCTTCGAGAACCTCGCCCGCCTCCGCAAGCTCTACCTGGGCCAGAACCGCATCGCCCGCTTCCCGCTGGAGCTGCTGCGGGATGGCAGCCGCTTGCCCCAGCTCGCCCTCCTCGACCTCTCAGCCAACCGCCTCCGCAGCTTGCCCGTGGGCGAGCTGCAGGCCCTGCCCGCCTGGCTGCGCGACCGCCTCTACCTGCACGGCAACCCCCTGGCCTGCGACTGCCCGCTCTTCCAGCTGGTGGCCCGCGGCCGCCGCCGCCGGTTGAGCGCCGTGATGGATTTCCAGGAGGAATTACGGTGCCTGCTGCCCGCCGCCCCGGCGCCCGTCGGCATCCTCGCCCTGGCCGGCCGGCAGCCCCTCAACTGCAGCGAGGCGCGGGAAGCGGTGCTGGAAGGCCACCTGGGTGACACCGTCACCCTCAGCTGCGACACCCGGTTGCGGGGGGTGCGGAGCCGGCACTGGGTGACGCCGGGAGGCGAGCGGGTGCTGGAGGAAGGGGGGAACGGCAGCGCCGCGCTCCTGGCCAACGGCAGCCTGCAGCTGCGGGCGCTGCGCCCCGAGGACGCCGGCACCTACGCCTGTTGGGTGGCGGGTCCCCTCCTCAACGAGACCCTTTACGTGGAGCTGCTGGTGCACAACTTCACCCTGCACGGTCCCCACGACACCCTCAACACCGCCTACACCACGCTGGTGGGCTGCATCCTCAGCGTGGTGCTGGTCCTCATCTACCTGTACCTCACCCCCTGCCGCTGCTGCTGCTGCCGCGGCGCCGAGAAGCCGCCGGCTCCCCGCGACGACAGCATCAACTCCTCCGTCCTCAGCGCCACCCCCAACCACGCCGCCGGCGTCCCCGGGGAACCTTGTCGATCCCGCTCGGCCTCCGCCACCGGTCCGGGGCAGAACGGCAGGTTTAAAGTTGGGGGGACCCCCCAGCCGCCCCCCCAGCACGGCCCCAAGGCGCAGAGGAAAGTGTCGGATCCGGACTCGGTCAGCTCCGTCTTCTCCGACACCCCCATCGTGGTGTAAAGCGGGGGAGGACATTGTGGGGACGGTCCCCAGGGACACTCCGTCCCCACCGCCACTGGGACCTGGCCCCGATCTTCTCCGACACCCCCCTTGTGGAATAAGGAGAGGGGGGGACATCATAGGGACTGTCCCCAGGGACACCCTGTCCCCACTGCCCTGGGACCTGGGCCTGATCTTCTCCGACACCCCCATCGTGGTGTAAAGCGGGGGAGGACATTGTGGGGACGGTCCCCAGGGACACCCCCTCCCCACCGCCCTGGGACCTGGCCCCGGTCTTCTCTGACCCCCCCCCATCGTGGTGTAAGGGGAGGGGGACATTGTGGGGACGGTCCCCAGGGACGTCCTGTCCCCACCACCGCTGGGACCTGGCCCCAGTCTTCTCCGACACCCCCATCGTGGTGTAAGGGGAGGGGGACATTGTGGGGACAGTCCCCAGGGACACCCCGTCGCCACCGCGCTGGGACCTGGCCCTGATCTTCTCCAAAACCCGCCTTGTGGAATAAGGAGGGGGGGGACGACATCATAGGGACTGTCCCCAGGGACACCCCGTCCCCACCACCCTGGGACCTGGCCCTGATCTCCGACACCCCAATCGTGGTGTAAGGGGTGGGGGACATCGTGGGGACAGTCTCCAGGGGCACCCTGTCCCCACCGTGCTGGGACCTGGCCCCGGTCTTCTCCGACACCCCCATCGTGGTGTAATGGGAGGGGGACATTCTGGGGACGGTCCCCAGGGGCATCCTGTCCCCACCACCGCTGGAACCTGGCCCCAGTCTTCTCCGAAACCCCCCTTGTGGAATAAGGGGGGGGGACACATCGTGGGGACAGTCCCCAGGGACACCCTGTCCCCACCACCGCTGGGACCTGACCCCGATGGATGCACCGTGGAGGGGGGGGGCAGCCTGGACCCCCACCGCCGTGTCCCCAGCTTGGGGAGGGGGACACATGCCATCCCCCCTCCCCCTGCATCGCTGCCGCCAAGGTCGCCGCCACCGTGGGACAATGGGACTCCCGTGGGGACAGCGTGGCCACAGAGCCGGGGGGGGGACACCGGCCCCGTTGCCCACGGGGCACCGCAGGACCACGGGTGACAGTGCCAGGGATGGATCAGGGGGTGCCCCCCCTCCAGGGGCGGCAGCGCCGGGGGCACCCAGAGGCTGTAGCACTGTGGGGGGGGGTCCCACTTTGGCAGGGCAGCCGCCCCCTCCCCAAGGCACCGGCCCCCCCCTTGCTCCCCCCCCACCCCGGCATGTGTATCACGAAGCATGAGTCCCACCGGGGAGCATGTGGCCCCCCCCGGCCAGCGCTCGGCGGGGGGGACACGAGTGGCATGTCACCCCCTGGGGGGACCCACGGGGTGCAACGCCCCCCCCCAACACCCTCCTGCCCCCCCCCCCATGCAACCCACAGCCACAAGCAGAGCCCCCCCCCCCCCAACCCCGCAGAGAGTGGGACGCCGGCAGCTCCAAACGGGGGTACCCCCCCGCACCCCCCCAGCCCTGCGCCCCCGCAGCCCAGCCTCTGTCCCCCATGCCACCCCCCCCAACCCCGGGCCGTGTCCCCCCCCCCCGCCCCCCCGCGCTGGCAGCTGCCCGCTGATGCCTTGGCCAAAATAAATGTGTTTCCCCATCGTGGCTGCGCAGCCTTTGCCCGGTTTCGGGGTGCTAAAAGGGCCCCCCCCGCCATGATGGGGGCTCCTCGCTGGGTTGGGGGGGGGGCAGGTTGGGGATAGGGACAGGGATAATGCCACCACCCTGTGGGACCCCCCCGGGATGAGGGGTCGGGCTGAGCCTGGGCCCTTTCTGCCACCCCGGCCCCCATTTGGTGTGGGGGGGGGTGCATGGGGGGGCTGGGGGATGAAGGGAGTTAGGGGAGGAGGGGGGGGGTCACCCTGGTCACCCCCCAGTGTGCCCACCCCACCCTGTCCTCATCGGGCTGTGCTGGGAGGGGGGCGCCTGGGGACACCCCTTCCCTGTCCCCACGGGGGGGCTCCTGGGAAACCTCTGTCCCCTTGGGGGCTCCTGGGGACACCCCCTCCCTGTCGCCATGGAGGAGGTCCTGGGGACACCCCCTCCCTGTCCCTCTTGGGGGGGGCTCCTGTGGACAGCCCCTCCCTGTCCCCATGGGGGTACCCGGGGACACCTCTGTCCCCTTGGGGGCTCCTGGGGACACCCACCTCCCTGTCCCTGTGGGGGGAGCTGGGGACACCTCTGTCCCCTTGGGGGCTCTTGGGGACACCCCCTCCCTGTCCCTCTGGGGGGGCTCCTGGGGACACCTCTGTCCCCTTGGGGGCTCTTGGGGACACCCCTTCCCTGTCCCCATGGGGGGGCTCCTGGGACACCTCTGTCCCCTTGGGGGCTCTTGGGGACACCCCATCCCTGTCCCCGGGGGGGGGAGCTGGTGACACCTCTGTCCCTGTTGGGGAGCTCCTGGGGACACCCCCTCCCTGTCCCTCTGGGTGGACTCCTGGGGACACCTCTGTCCTCTTGGGGGCGCCTGGGGACACACTGTCCTGGGGACACCCCCAGGCTCCAGGCTCCTGGACACCCCTGTCCCCGGGCTCCTGGGGACACCCTCTCCCTGTCCCTCTTGGGGGGGGCTCCTGGGGACACCCCCTCCCTGTCCCCATGGGGGTACCCGGGGACACCTCTGTCCCCTTGGGGGCTCCTGGGGACACCCCCTCCCTGTCCCTGTGAGGGGGGCTGGGGACACCTCTGTCCCCTTGGGGGCTCCTGGGGACACCCCTTCCCCGTCCCCGGGGGGGGGCTCCTGGAACACCTCTGTCCCCTTGGGGGCTCTTGGGGACACCCCCTCCCTGTCCCTCTGGGGGGGCTCCTGGGGACACCTCTGTCCCCTTGGGGGCTCTTGGGGACACCCCCTCCCTGTCCCTCTGGGGGGGCTCCTGGGGACACCTCAGTCCCCTTGGGGGCTCCTGGGGACACCCCTTCCTTGTCCCCATGGGGGGAGCCGGGGACACCCCCTCCCTGTCCCCTTGGGGACTCCTGGGGACACCCCCTCCCTGTCCCTGTGTGGGGAGCTGGGGACACCTCAGTCCCCTTGGGTGCTCCTGGGGACGTCCCCTGTCCCTGCTGTCCTCCCGGGGGACCCCCCAGCCCTGCCCCAGCCCCTGGGGACACCCCCTGCCTCCCCCCCCCCTCCAGGGCTCCTGGGGACACCCCACTGTCCCCAAACACCACAGGGACCCACCCCCCCCCCCAAAGGACACAACCCCCCAACCCCAAAAAAACACACATTCTGCGACACCTGTGTTTTTTGGGGTTTTTTTTAGAAAAAAAAAAAAAAGAAACAAAAAAAAACAGCAATAGTAATTCTTATAAATATCCGCGGCCGGCGGTGGCCCGGTGGCCTGTCCCGTGCCCCCCCCCGTCCCCCCCCCATCTCCCGGGGGCTGGTTTAGCAGCAAGAGAACAGAACTGAGAGTCTTGAGGTATTTTGCTGGAGGTTGGGATTTTCCTTCTTGGTTCCTTGGAGGGGGGGGGGACGGGACGAAGGTGGGGGGGGGGGCAGGTTTGGGGGTTCGTGGTTTTATTTTTCCCCCCCCCCTTCGTCGGCTTTTCGGCATTTTTCCGGTGGGGGCTCCCTCGCGGGGACGTGGTGGCGGGGGGGGGGGACGACGATGACACCCCGTGCCCGGCGGTGGGTGGCCCCGGTGGCCCCTCTGTTAATGGGCTTTGGACTGCGGGAGAGGAGGGGGGGGGGGTCAGATGTGGGGACAAACCCTGGGGACAGGGGGGTGGCGGAGCCCCCACACCCACGGTGTCCCCCACCCCGGTTAGAGGAGCCCCCTGGTGCCCCCCACCCGGGGACGGGGTGACCCCAGAGGGAGCGTCCCCCACCGTGTCCCCAGAGGGTCCCCACCTCCCCCCCACCCAGGACCAGGGTGTCCCCAGATGACACCAGAGGGTCCCCACCTCCCCCCCACCCAGGACCAGGGTGTCCCCAGATGACCCCAGAGGGTCCCCACCTCCCCCCCACCCAGGATCAGGGTGTCCCCAGATGACCCCAGAGGGTCCCCACCTCCCCCCCACCCCGGGCCAGGGTGTCCCCAGATGACCCCAGAGGGTTCCCACCTCACCCCCACCCAGGGCCAGGGTGTCCCCAGATGACCCCAGAGGGTTCCCACCTCACCCCCACCCAGGGCCAGGGTGTCCCTAGATGACGTCAGAGGGTCCCCACCTCACCCCCACCCAGGGCCAGGGTGTCCCTAGATGACGCCAGAGGGTCCCCACCTCACCCCCCACCCAGGGCCAGGGTGTCCCCAGGGGGAGCATCCCCCACCATGGATGACCATGACCCCAGAGCATCCCCACCTCAACCCCCCCCCGAGGGTTAAGGTGTCCCCAGAATGCCCCCACAGCACCCACCACCCATGACCAGGACATCCCAGGACCCAAGACCGCAGTGTCACCCACGGTATCCCCTACTTGGGGCCAGGGGGTGCCCATGGTGTCCCTCCCCTGGGGCCAAAGTGTCCCAGAGGGTCCCCATGGTGTCCCCTACCTGGGATGTGGGTGGCCCAGAAGGTGCGCATGGTGCCCTCCACCCATGGTGTCCCCAGAGGGTCCCCACTGCACCCACCACCCATGACCCAAGACCGTGGATGTCCCCCCGTGTCCCCTACCTGAGGGGACCCAGAGTGTCCCCATGGTGTCCTTCACCTAGGACACGGCCATCCCCAGAGCGTCCCCACGCTATTCCCAACCTGGGGCCACGCTGTCCCCATGGTGCCCCCCTGAGACCGGGATGTCCCCATGTCCCCCCCACCCAGCACCGGGGTGTCCCTCAGGACGTGGGTGCACACAAGTGGCCCCAAGCCCTGGGAGAAGGTGGGTCCCACCTTGTCCTGTGGGTGCTGGTGGCCCTGAGGGGGGGCGGGGTGTCCCCACTTTTCCTGCCTCACCTCCCGCTCTCCACCCCCAGATGCCCCCCCCCCATCTCAGCAGGGACCCCCCCCAGCACACCCCCACCCCCCCCCCCACATCTCAGCCCTACCTTCAGGGCGCTCCGCTTCTCCTCGAAGCCCAGGGGGGTCCCCGGCTTCTTCCTACGGATGGAACCCCCCGAATCGGGGGGGGCCGAGCCAGGGGGTGGCGGGGGGGGGCCGGGCAGGGGGGGCACAGGCTTGGGTTTGACGGGTCGGCAATAGGTGGCCGCGTTCTTACGCTTCTTGACCTCGTCCTCGGAGATACACCGGGGGGGTGGCAGCGGTGGCCCCCCCGGTCCGTGCAAAGAGGGGCCTCGGGGGTCCCCGGCGGCGGGGGGGGCACGGCAGTCCGGGGGGGGGAGCCGTTTCACCCGCGTCGCGCCGTTGAGGACGGCGGCAGCGGTGGAAGAAGATGCCGGACATCCCGGTGGGGCGACTTTCGTCTTGCCGGGGGGAGCCGAAACCTGGTTTTTGCTTTTCACCCCGTCTCCCGAACAGGTCCGTTTATAGGGGGGGCCACCGGCGGCGGCCAGGGGGGGCTTCCGTTTGCGGGGATCGGGCTCCGTCCCCCCGGCGGCTTCCCGGGCGCGGGAGGATTTGCTGGCCTTGGTGGAAGGCAACTTGCTGAAGGAGGGCGAGGGGGTGTTGGCGGGCAGGGGGGAGGTGATGGACTGGCTGCCCCCCCCCCCCCCCTCCGGCTGGCTGCAGGCGGCCGCCGCGTGGGGGGACCCCACCGTGTAGGGGACCCGGCCTTCGCGGGTGCCGGGGGGGCCCCCCGCCGAGGAGAAGGTCCGTGATGGGGGCGAAGGGGTGGGGACGGCAGGGCCGCAAGGGGGGGCGGCGGCGGCGGCGGGGCTGGGGGGCGGCGGGGGGGGGTGCAGAGGGGGTTCGGCAGCCGGCGGGATCTTCCTGCGGGAAGGGAGGGGAAGGGTGAGATGGGACCCCCCCGGCCAAATCCCTGAGCCCATCCCTGCCATGTCCCCCCCCAGTTCGGGCGGGGGGTGTGAGATGGACCCCCCCAAATCCCCACTCCCATCCCTGCACCCCCACCATGTCCCCCCCAAAATCAGGTGGGGAGGGGTGAGATGGGACCCCCCCCAAATCCCCACTCCCATCCCAGTATCCCCACTATGTGCCCTCCAGTTAAGGTGGGGGGGGTGAGACGGGACCCCCCCCCCAAATCCCCACTCCCATCCCAGTATCACCACTATGTCCCCCCCAAAATCAGGTGGGCGGGGTGAGATGGGACCCCCCCCAAATCCCCGCTCCTGTCCCAGTATCCCCACCATGTCCCCCCCAAATTCAGGTGGGGAGGAGTGAGACGGGACCCTCCCAAATCCCCACTCCCATCCCAGTATCCCCACTATGTGCCCTCCAATTAAGGTGGGGGGGGTGAGATGGGAGCCCCCCCCAAATCCCTGCACCCACCCCTGCATCCCCACCATGCCCCCCCCCCCAGTTCAGGTGGGGGGTGTGAGACAGGACCCCCCCAAATCCCCGCTCCCATCCCAGTATCCCCACCATGCCCCCCCCAAATTCAGGTGGGGGGTGTGAGACAGGACCCCCCCAAATCCCCGCTCCCATCCCAGTATCCCCACCATGTCCCCCCCAGTTCAGGCGGGGAGGGTTGAGATGGGACCCCCCCAAATCCCCACTCCCACCCCAGTATCCCCACCATGTCCCCCCCAAATTCAGGTGGGGAGGGGTGAGACGGGACCCCCCCAAATCCCCGCTCCCATCCCAGTATCCCCACTATGTGCCCTCCAGTTAAGGTGGGGGGGGTGAGACGGGACCCCCCCCCAAATCCCCACTCCCATCCCAGTATCACCACTATGTCCCCCCCAAAATCAGGTGGGGGGGGTGAGATGGGACCCCCCCCAAATCCCCGCTCCTGTCCCAGTATCCCCACCATGTCCCCCCCAAATTCAGGTGGGGAGGAGTGAGACGGGACCCCCCCAAATCCCCACTCCCATCCCAGTATCCCCACTATGTGCCCTCCAATTAAGGTGGGGGGGGTGAGATGGGAGCCCCCCCCAAATCCCTGCTCCCATCCCTGCATCCCCACCATGCCCCCCCCCCCAGTTCAGGTGGGGGGTGTGAGACAGGACCCCCCCAAATCCCCACTCCCATCCCAGTATCCCCACCATGCCCCCCCCCCAGTTCAGGTGGGGGGTGTGAGACAGGACCCCCCCAAATCCCCGCTCCCATCCCAGTATCCCCACCATGTCCCCCCCAGTTCAGGCGGGGAGGGTTGAGATGGGACCCCCCCCAAATCCCTGTGCCCACCCCTTCATCTCCACCATGTCTCCCCCAAATTCAGGTGGGGAGGGGTGAGATGGGACCCCCCCAAATCCCCACTCCCACCCCAGTATCCCCACTATGTCCCCTCCAATTTAGGTGGGGGGTGTGAGACGGGACCCCCCCCAAATCCCCACTCCCATCCCAGTATCACCACTATGTCCCCCCCAAATTCAGGTGGGGAGGGGTGAGATGGGCCCCCCCCAAATCCCCGCTCCCATCCCAGTATCCCCACCATGTCCCCCCCAAAATCAGGCGGGGAGGGGTGAGATGGGACCCCCCCAAATCCCTGCACCCACCCCTGCATCCCCACCATGTCCCCCCCAGTTCAGGTGGGGGGTGTGAGACAGGACCCCCCCCAAATCCCTGCTCCCATCCCAGTATCCCCACCATGTCCCCTCCAGTTAAGGTGGGGAGGGGTGAGATGGGACCCCCCCAACTCCCCGCTCCCACCCTTGCCCCCCCCCCCGCCAATTCATCCCCCCTCCCCGCCTTTACGCCACGCTGGCTGGATGCCCGCTGGGACCCTGGGGAGGGCAAACCCCCCCCCACCCCCCACTCCCACCACCTTGGGGCCGGCTGGCTTTGCCCCTTGGCACCCAGCAGCACCCCCCCCGCTACCCCCCCCCCCCGGACCCCCCCCCCTCACCGCCACATGTGGGAGCTGAGGTGCCGCTCCAGCATGGAGCCCAGCGCCGAGCAGAACCGGTCCAGCCGCCGGTTGAAGACGTAACAGCCCGGGCTGACCAGGCGGCTCCCGAAGGTGCAGAACTGGGGGGGGGGGGGTCGGGGGGGGGGGTCGGGACACACACACACACATAATCACCATTGCCCCCCCCCCAAACCCCCCCCATCCCCAGCGCATCCCACCCGCCATGGGCCGCAGCCAACCGGGCTGATGGAGACAGGGGTGTAGGGGGGGGGGTCCCCAACCCACCCCCCCCCCCCCCCGGGGGGTCCCCTCACTCACCGCCTGGGGCCGCGGCGGGCGCGTGGGGGGGCGGGGGGGCTCCTCGCCCCCCTCCTCCTCGCTCTCCTCGCTCGACACCCGGCTGCCCCCCCCCTTGGGGAAGGGGAAGGGGAAGACCCCCGCGCCCCCCTCCCCGGAGGCGGACAGGGTATCCTCGGCGTCGCTCTCGGAGGAAAGCCGGGCCCTGCACCGGATTTTGGGGGGGGGGGGGGGGGGAATGATATTTTTGGGGTGCACAATATGGGGGTGTCACAAACACACATCCCCCCCCCCCCCCCCCAACACCCAGATCCTCACCTGGGGAGCGGGCATTGGGAGTGGGGGGGCTTGGCTCGGCAGGGCGAAGTGCCGGGGGGGGCGGCGGCGGGGGGGGGGCAACGGCAGCGAGGAGGGGTCCTGCTGGGTTGGGGGGGGGGCAGGCAGCGGGTCCTTGGCGGGGGGGCTCCTCTCTTTTGGGGGGGGGTCGCCCTTGCGGGTGCTGGCCTTCAGCTCGGCCACCAGCACGTCGAAGTCCTTGGCCCGACCCTGCACCTCGCGGCGCTGGTGAACCGAGTGGATCTGGGCGGCAGCGGAAAACGTGTGGGGGGGGGGGGTGTCAAGAAAAAAACATGATGGGGGGGGTTATATTTGTCACACACACACACAGCCCCCCCCCACCGCCGTCACCCCGCTACCTTGCAGGTCAGCAAGCGGGTGCAGATCTTGTTGGTGTCGGGGTTGAGCACCCCGCACTGCCGGTTCAGGTCGCACTCCTTGCCTGCGGAAGGCAGAGGGATGGGGGGGGGGGGGGGGGGGGGGCGCGGGGGGGGGGTCCCAGATGGGTTGGAGAAAAGGGGAGCGAAGGTTTTCCCTTTTGCCCCCCCCCCCCCCCTCCTCCACTGCGTCCTGCCCATGTAAAGGTTTCTCTTGGTGTGGATGGTGGGATGAGAGCGGGGTGATGGCGGGGGGGGGGCACGGAGTTGGCGGGGGGGGGGGGTCCCAGATGGGTCAGAGAAAAGGGGAGCGAAGGTTTTGCCCCCCCCCCGCCCTCCCCTCCCTCCACCGCGTCCTGCCCACGTGGAGGTTTCTCTTGGTGTGGATGGTGGGATGAGAGCGGGGTGATGGTGGGGGGGGGGTTCGGTGGGGGGGGGCACGGCGGGGGCACGGGGGGGGGTCCCAGATGGGTTGGACGAAAGGGGAGCAAAGGTTTTGCCCCCCCCCGCCCTCCCCTCCCTCCACCGCGTCCTGCCCACATGAAGGTTTCTCTTGGTGTGGATGGTGGGATGAGAGCGGGGTGATGGCAGGGGGGGGTTCGGTGGGGGGGGGCACGGCGGGGGCACGGGGGGGGGTCCCAGATGGGTTGGAGAAAAGGGGAGCGAAGGTTTTCCCTTTTGCCCCCCCCCCCTCCACTGCGTCCTGCCCACGTGGAGGTTTCTCTTGGTGTGGATGGTGGGATGAGAGCGGGGTGAGGGGGGGGGTTTCGGGGGGGGGGGGGGGGCACGGAGCGGAGGGGGGGCGCGGCTCTGGCGGGGGGGTCACCCCAGCCCAGCCCAGCCAGGGCTGGAGGTGGAGACCCACACCCCCCCCCTCCCCTCCTCGGAGCACCCCCACTCTCGGGGGGGGGACACACAGAGCAGCCCCAAGAGCCATTCATCCTCTATGGGGCGGGGGGGGGGACACTGTCTTATGCCCCCCCCCATTCTGCCCCCCCCCCCCCCCTTTGACCCTCTGGGTCCTGCTAATGGCATCGCTCAGTGTCACCCGCGAGCACCCGCCTGACTGCCACATCTGGGGGGGGGGCAACACGTGATGGTGGGGGGGACACACAATGGGGGGGTTCAACCCTGCCATATCTGGGGGGGGGGGACACAACATACGATGGGGGGGTTCAACCCTGCCATATCTGGGGGGGGGGACACATATGATGGGGGGGTTCAAACCTGCCATATTGGGGGGGGAGGACACAACATACGATGGGGGGGGGTTCAACCCTGACATATCCGGGGGGGAGGGAACACATGATGGGGGGGGTTCAATCCTGCCATATCGGGGGGGGAGGGGACAACATACGATGGGGGGGTTCAACCCTGCCTCATCTGGGGGGGGGACACAACACGTGATGGCGGGGGACACACGCAATGGGGGGGGTTCAACCCTGCCACATCTTGGGGGGGGGGGGGGGACACAGAACACAGATGCAATGGGGGGGTTCAACGTATCTGGTGGGGGGGGATGAAAACGTGATGGGGGGGTTGAACCCTGCCATATCTGGGGGGGTGACACATGCAATGGGGGGGTTCAACCCTGCCACATCTGGGGGGGGGACACAGAACACAGATGCAATGGGGGGGTTCAACGTATCTGGTGGGGGGGACGGACGAAAACGCGATGGGGGGGCTCAATCCTGGCATATCTAGCAGGGGGGGCACAGATGCAATGGGGGGGTTTCAACATATCTGGGGGGGTGGGATGAAAAACGTGATGGGGAGGTTGAACCCTGCCACATCTGGGGGGAGACAACACGTGATGGGGGGGGACACACGATGGGGGGGCTCAACCCTGCCATATCTGGGGGGGGACACAGACACAATGGGGGGGCTCAACCCTGCCATATCTGTGGGGGGGACAACATGCGATGGGGGGGTTCAACCCTGCCACATCTTGGAGGGGGGGGGACAGATGCAATGGGGGGGTTCAATGTATCGGGGGGGGGGGGGACGAAAACGTGATGAGGGGGTTCAACCCTGCCATATCTGGGTGGGGGGGTGACACACATGATGGGGGGGGGGGACATACGCAATGGGGGGGTTGAACCCTGCCATATCTGAGGGGGGGACACAGATGCAATGGGGGGGTTCAACGTATCGGGGGGGGGGGAACGAAAACGTGATGGGGGGGTTCAACCCTGCCCCATCTGGGGGGGGACAACACATGATGGGGGGGGACACGTGATGGGGGGACACACACACGATGGGGGGGTTCAACCCTGCCATATCTGCGGGGGGGACAACATGCGATGGGGGGGTTCAACCCTGCCACATCTTGGGGGGGGGGGGGGGACAGATGCAATGGGGGGGTTCAACGTATCTGGGGGGGGGGGGAATGAAAATGTGATGGGGGGGGGTTCAACCCTGCCATACCTGGGGGGGCACAGATGCAATGGGGGGGTTCAACCCTGCCGTATCTGGGGGGGGGCACAGATGCAATGGGGGGGTTCAACCCTGCCATATCTGGGCGGCACAGGCACGATGGGGGGCCTCAACCCTGCCATATTGGGGGGGGGGACAACATACGATGGGGGGGTTCAACCCTGCCATATCTGGGGGGGGACAGATGCAATGGGGGGGGTTCAACCCTGCCGTATCTGGGGGGCACAAACATGATGGAGGGGTTCAACCCTGCCACATGTCGGGGGGGGCACAGATGCAATGGGGGGGGGGTCAACCCTGCCATATCTGGGGGGGGACACAACATACGATGGGGGGGTTCAACCCTGCCGTATCTGGGGGGGCACAAACATG
This sequence comes from Alca torda, assembly GCA_008658365.1. Taxonomy (NCBI): domain Eukaryota; kingdom Metazoa; phylum Chordata; class Aves; order Charadriiformes; family Alcidae; genus Alca; species Alca torda. The sequence goes on along the minus strand of CM018095.1, from coordinate 1,740,142 downwards.
ATGGAGGGGTTCAACCCTGCCACATGTCGGGGGGGGCACAGATGCAATGGGGGGGGGTCAACCCTGCCATATCTGGGGGGGGCACAGATGCAATGGTGGGGGGTCAACCCTGCCGTATCTGGGGGGGGCACAGATGCAATGGTGGGGGGTCAACCCTGCCGTATCTGGGGGGGGCACAGATGCAATGGGGGGGGGTCAACCCTGCCATATCTGGGGGGGGGCACAGATGCAATGGTGGGGGGTCAACCCTGCCGTATCTGGGGGGGGCACAGATGCAATGGGGGGGGGTTCAACCCTGCCACATGTGGGGGGGGGCACAGATGCAATGGGGGGGGGTCCAACCCTGGCAGAGCCCCTGAACCCGCCGGGCGAACGGAGCCCCCGTCAGCACCCGTCCCCTCCGTGGGGGTGGGAGATGCCCCCTGGGTACCCACCCCCGCCGCCAAAACCCACCCCCCCACCCCGGCAAGGAAAGTCGTGGCGGGGGGGGGCACGGACGGGACACTCACGCGCCAGCTTCTTGTGGGACCTGGGGGGCGGCTTGGTGACGCCCGCGTCCTTCTCCCCCGGGGGGGGCGCGCTCTCCGGCTTGCACCCGGGGCCGTCGGCGGGCACGGCCGAATCCCCCCCGCCCCCCGCCGACACCGGGGGCTCTTTGGGCACGGCGGGGGCTGCGGGTTTCCCCAAGGCTTCCTTGGAGTTGGGGGGGACGGCTTTGGGGGGCACCTTGATCCCGTGCCCGTCCGCTTTGGGGATGCTGGGAATCTTCTCCAGGTTGACCACGGGCACGAACAAACTGGGGAGAGAATTTTTTTTGGGGGGGGGGAGGGGGTGTCAGCGTGGCCCCCGCGGCGGGATAAGGACAGGGACGCCCATCCCGGTGCTCACCAAAGGTTGTTGTCCTTGTCCGGCCGCTCCGGCAGGGGCTGGACGCGGGCGCGGGAGCCGGGGGGTTTCTCCCGCAGCCCTTTGGCCGTGCCGGGGGGGGCGGGGGGGGGCCCACCGGCCACCGGTTGCCCGTTGACGGCGACGTGGCACTTGGGGGGGGTGGCGGCGGCGCGGGCGTAGAGCTTGCTGAGGGGGCCGTGGCGGCGTTCTGCCGGGATGGAATGGTGGGGGGGTGGGAAGCCTGGCGTTAGTCCCACCGCCCTCAGCCCCCCGGCACCGGTTGCCGGAGGGGATGCCATGGGGGGGTACCCGCGGCCGGAGCCCCCCCCGCGCTCCCCGGCTCACCGCAGTGCTTCTGGAAGGCCTGGGGCTTCACCACCTGGCTGCAGTGGTTGCAGACCACCAGGTAAAACTCGTCGTGCGCCGGGCAGTGGCCGAAGATGTTCATGTCTGCGGGGAGAGAGGCCGGTGAGCGGCGCCGCACGGATCCCAGCGAGGCACCGGCACGGCTCCCGGCACCACACGGCTCCCGGCGAGGCACCGGCACGGCTCCCGGCACCACACGGCTCCCGGCGAGGCACCGGCACGGCTCCCAGCACCGCACGGCTCCCGGCGAGGCACCGGCACGGCTCCCGGCACCACACGGCTCCCAGCACCACACGGCTCCCGGCACCGCACGGCTCCCGGCGAGGCACCGGCACGGCTCCCGGCACCACACGGCTCCCGGCACCGCATGGCTCCCGGCACCACACGGCTCCCGGCACCACACGGATCCCGGCACCGCATGGCTCCTGGCGAGGCACCGGCACGGCTCCCGGCACCACACGGATCCCGGCACCGCATGGCTCCTGGCGAGGCACCGGCACGGCTCCCGGCACCACACGGATCCCGGCGAGGCACCGGCACGGCTCCCGGCACCACACGGCTCCCAGCACCACACGGATCCCGGCGAGGCACCGGCACGGCTCCCGGCACCACACGGCTCCCGGCACCGCATGGCTCCCGGCACCACACGGATCCCGGCACCACACGGATCCCGGCACCACACGGCTCCCGGCACCGCATGGCTCCCGGCACCGCATGGCTCCTGGCGAGGCACCGGCACGGCTCCCGGCACCACACGGCTCCCGGCACCGCATGGCTCCCGGCGAGGCACCGGCACGGCTCCCGGCACCGCACGGCTCCCAGCACCACACGGCTCCCAGCACCACACGGATCCCGGCACCGCACGGCTCCCGGCACCGCACGGATCCCAGCACTGCACAGATCCCAGCGAGGCACCGGCACGGCTCCCAGCACCACACTGCTCCCAGCGAGGCACCAGCACGGATCCCGGCACCACACGGCTCCCGGCACCGCATGGCTCCCGGCGAGGCACCAGCACGGCTCCCGGCACCACACGGCTCCCAGCACCGCACGGATCCCGGCGAGGCACCGGCACGGCTCCCGGCACCACACGGCTCCCGGCACCACACGGCTCCCTCCATGGCACCAGCACGGCTCCCAGTGTGCCACTGGTACGGCTCCCGGCACCGCACGGCTCCCGGCAAGGCACCAGCACAGATCCCGGCACCGCACGGCTCCCAGTACCGCACGGCTCCCAGTGTGACACCGGCACAGCTCCTGGCGCCGCACAGCTCCTGGCACCATGCGGTTCCCAGCGAGGCACCGGCATGGCTCCCGGCATCGCACGGCTCCCTCCATGGCACCAGCACGGCTCCCAGTGTGGCACTGGTACGGCTCCCAGTACCGCACAGCTCCCAGCAAGGCACCGGCATGGCTCCCGGTACGGCACAGCTCCCGGCACCACACGGTTCCCAGCGAGGCACCGGCACGGCTCCTGGCACCACACAGCTCCCGGCGAGGCACCAGCACGGATCCCGGCACCGTATGGCTCCTGGCACCGCACGGCTCCCGGCAAGGCACCAGCACAGATCCCGGCACCGCACGGCTCCCAGTACCGCATGGCTCCCAGTGTGACACCGGCACAGCTCCTGGCGCCGCACAGCTCCTGGCGCCACGCGGTTCCCAGCGAGGCACCGGCATGGCTCCCGGCACCGCACGGCTGCCGGCAAGGCAGCAGCATGAATCCCGGCATCGCACAGCTCCCGGCACCGCACGGCTCCCTCCATGGCACCAGCACGGCTCCCAGTGTGGCACTGGTACGGCTCCCAGTACCGCACAGCTCCCAGCAAGGCACCAGCATGGCTCCTGATATGGCACAGCTCCCGGTACCGCACGGCTCCCAGTGTGACACTGGCACAGCTCCTGGCGCCGCACAGCTCCCGGCACCACACGGTTCCCAGTGAGGCACCGGCATGGCTCCCGGCACCGCACGGCTCCCTCCATGGCACGGCTCCTGGCACAGCTCCCAGTGTGGCACCAACATGGCTCCTGGCACCACACAGCTCCCGGTGTGGCAATGGCACAGCTCCAACACCGCATGGCTCCTGGCACCACACGGCTCCCGGCACCGCATGGCTCCCGGTGTGGCATCGGCATGGCTCCCACATTGCACGGCTCCCGGTGCAGCACCGCATGGCTCTTGGTGTGGCACTGGCACAGCTCCCGGCATGGCACTGGCCCGTGCTTCCAGCATAGCACGGCTCCTGGTACGGCACAGCTCCCGGCGCAGCACCGGCACAGCTCCCGGCATGGCACAGCTCCCAGCACGGCACCAGCACAGCTCCTGGCATGGCACAGCTCCCGGCACGGCACCGGCACGTGCTCCCAGCATAGCACGGCTCCCGGTACGGCACAGCTCCCAGTGCAGCACCGACACAGCTCCCGGCATGGCACAGCTCCCGGCATAGCACAGCTCCCGGCATGGCACCGGCACAGCTCCCGGCATAGCACGGCTCCCGGCATGGCACAGCTCCCGGTGCAGCACCGGCACAGCTCCCGGCATGGCACAGCTCCCGGCACGGCACCGGCACAGCTCCCGGCATAGCACAGCTCCCGGTGCAGTACAGCTCCCAGTACGGCACCAGCACAGCTCCCAGTACAGCACCAGCACAGCTCCCGGTGCGGCACCGGCACAGCTCCCGGCATAGCACAGCTCCCGGTGCAGTACAGCTCCCAGTACGGCACCAGCACAGCTCCCAGTACAGCACCAGCACAGCTCCCGGTGCGGCACCGGCACAGCTCCCGGCATAGCACAGCTCCCGGTGCAGTACAGCTCCCAGTACGGCACCAGCACAGCTCCCAGTACAGCACCAGCACAGCTCCCGGTGCGGCACCGGCACAGCTCCCGGCACGGCACAGCTCCCGGTGCGGCACCGGCACAGCTCCCGGCACGGCACAGCTCCCGGCGCGGCACCGGCACGTGCTCCCGGTGCCGGGGAAAGAAGCGCCGCAGCCCCAGGGGTGCGAGGGCAAAGCGCGGCCCCGAAACGCCGGGGTTTCCCCCCAGAGCAGGGAACTCACCTTCTTTAATCAGGGTCATGGCGTCCAGCTTCTTGCCGCCGCTCTTCCCGCTCTCCTCCAGCTCCGACCCCGATCCTGCCGGACACAAAACCCCGTCAGGACTGTCCCCGCAACGTGCCATCGTCCCCGAGGTCCCCGTCCTGCCACCCCGCGCCGGACACTGCCGACAGCCACCGCCAGTGGTGACGGTGTCCTGGCCAGCTGTGCCATACTGGGTGCCCAGTGTCATCCAGGAGTGCCATACTGGGTGCCCAGTCCTGTCTGGCCATGCCATACTGGTCACCCAGTCCCATCCAGCTGTGCCATACTGGGCACCCAGTCCCATCTGGCCATGTCATACTGGGCACCCAGTCATCCAGCTGTGCCATACTGGATGTCCAGTCCCATCCAGCTGTGCCATACTGGGCGCCCAGTCCCATCCAGCTGTGCCATACTGGGCACCCAGTCCCATCTGGCCATGTCATACTGGGCACCCAGTCATCCAGCTGTGCCATACTGGGCGTCCAGTCCCATCCAGCTGTGCCATACTCGGCGCCCAGTCCTGTTTGGCCATGCCATACTGGGCACCAAGTCCCATCCAACTATGCCATACTGGGTGCCCAGTCCTGTCCAGCAGTGCCATACTGGGTGCCCAGTCCCATCCGGCCATGCCATACTGGGCACCCAGTCCTGTCTAGCCATGCTGTACTGGGTGCCCAGTCCCGCCTGGCTGTGCCATACTGGATATGCAGTCCTGTCTAGCCATGCCATACTGGGCACCCAGTCCCATCCAGCTGTGCTGTACTGGGCGCCCAGTCCCACCAGCTGTGCCATACTGGGTGCCCAGTCCCATCCAGCTGTGCCGTACTGGGCACCCAGTCCCATCCAGCTGTGCTGTACTGGGCGCCCAGTCCCACCAGCTGTGCCATACTGGGCGCCCAGTCCCATCCAGCTGTGCTGTACTGGGCGCCCAGTCCCACCAGCTGTGCCATACTGGGTGCCCAGTCCCATCCGGCCATGCCATACTGAGCACCCAGTCCCATCCAGCAGTGCCATACTGGGCACCCAGTCCCATCCAGCCATGCCATACTCGGCGCCCAGTCCTGTTTGGCCATGCCATACTGGGCTCCCAGTCCCATCGAGCTGTGCTGTACTGGGTGCCCAGTCCTGCCAGCTGTGCCATGCTGGGTGCCCAGTCCTGTCTAGCCATGCTGTACTGGGTGCCCAGTCCCGCCTGGCTGTGCCATACTGGATATGCAGTCCTGTCTGGCCATGCCATACTGGGCTCCCAGTCCCATCCAGCTGTGCTGTACTGGGTGCCCAGTCCCATCCGGCCGTGCCGTACTGGGTGCCCAGGCCCATCCAGCTGTGCCATACTGGGTGCCCAGTGTCATCTGGCCATGCCATACTGGGCACCCAGTCCCATCCAGCTGTGCAATACTGGGTGCCCAGTCCCATCCGGCCATGCCATACTGGGCACCCAGTCCCGCCAGGTGTGCCATACTGGGCACCCAGTCCCATCCGGCCGTGCCATACTGGGCACCCAGTCC
>CM018095.1:1641546-1733801 GCA_008658365.1 Alca torda | reverse complement strand
CGGATCAGCTCCCGCAGGTCTGCGCGTGGGGGGGGGACAGCGGACACCAGGCGTCACACACCCCGCCTTGGGGACGCCTGGGGACATCCGCCCCTCCAGCCCCAGCACCCAGGGAAGGGAGGGTGCCGGGGCGCTCGTTACCTGGGGGCATGAAGTCCCGCAGCTTCTCGGGGACGCGGACGCCCTCCTCGGTCTGGTAGTTCTCCAGGATGGCGCAGATGGTGCGGGTGGTGGCACACATGGTGGCGTTGAGCATGTGGACAAACTCCACCTGGGGTGGGGACACGGCCGGGGGGGGGGGGTGACAGGGCAAAGGTGAGGAAGGGAGGAGCAGGAAACCCCCCCACAAACACACACCCCCCCCACCCCAGCCCGGCCTCACCTTGTCCATCATCTTCTTGGTCTGGCCGTAGCGGATGCGCAGGCGCCGCGCCTGGTAGTCGGTGCAGTTGGAGCAGGACACGAGCTCACGGAATGCGCCGGAACCAGGGAACCAGGCCTCCAGGTCCAGCTTCTTACTGGCAGCGTGGTTGAGGGAGCCTGGGAGGGAGATGGGGGGCCGGGGGGCAGCGCTGAGCCGTGGAGGGGGGGGTCCCACTCCCCTCCCCACCCCCCCGGAACGTGCCCATCCCCTGGGATGGCAGCATGGGGAATGGCGTGAAGCCTGCGAGGTGACTTGGGAAGGGCCGTGGGGCTCCTGCTCTGCAGGAGGAGGCGTTTAAATGGGATCATGTTCCTTGGAGAGTTTCCGGGAGGAGTTGGGACGCTCAAACCGTCCCTTTGGAAGGGACAGTGGGGACAATCCCGGCCCGTTGCCCAACAGACCGAGAGCAAAGCAGATCTCTACGGAAAACATCTCCTTCCTCCTCTCCCTCACCAGGGTGGCAAGGCGAGCCGGGGACAAAGAAAGTGGGTCAGGGCCAGGGTGACACCCGAGGCGCTGGCAGAGGTGGCCGGTGTCCTCCTGGGCCACCGCGGCACAGAGAGAGGGTGGCCCCTTGCCCCTACCTGAGACGATGTTGACGATGTGGTAGGGGATGCCCAGGGACTGGTAGAAGTCCTCGGCGGTGGCGATCATCTCCTCAAACATCTCCCACGACTTGTTGTCGTGGGGCGAGGCGTAGACGAACTGCTCAATCTGCAAGACAGAAGGGGGCCAACCCCCTGCGTTGGCGCCGGGCCCACCCTCCCCCCGGATACAGCCCCGAATTCCCGCTGGGAATCCTCTGCTCCTCTCTCACCTTCTCGAATTGGTGGACGCGGAAGATGCCGCGGGTGTCGCGGCCGTGGGAGCCCACCTCCTGCCGGAAGCAGGTGGACAGCCCCGCGTATTTGATGGGCAAATCCTCCGGTTTCAGCCACTCGTCCCGGTGCAAGGCGGCGATGGGCTGCTCCGAGGTGGCGATCAGGTACTTCTCGTCGATGGAGCTGTCGTCCGCCTTCTCGCTGCCTTTGCCGATGACCTGGGTGGGGACAGGACAAAAGCCATCGTCCCCAGCTGCTCCCGCACCTCCGGGGACAGATGCTCCCCCGGCAGATGCGCAGGCAGCGAGGCTTTCTGGGGACAGGAGCGGGGACAGGATGGCTGGGGAAAGGGAGCAGCTGCTGCTCAAAGGCCCCGATGGCCTCCTGCCAGCAAGGCTGGGGACGAGCCACTTCCCTGTCACCACATTGCCATGACAACTGCGTCAGCCGGGAAGACGGAGCAGAAGGGAGCTGCCACCGCCGTGGCCTCGCTGGGGCAGAAAGGAACTCAGCCGGGGGACGCGGCCTGGCAGTGGCTCAGTGGGAAAGCCGGTGCCCGGAGGGGACGGCGGGGATGTGGTGTGGCAGTGGCTCGGTGGGAAAGCCGGTGCCCCGAGGGGACGGTGGCGGACACGGCATGGCGGTGGCTCGGTGGGAAAGCCGGTGCCCTGAGGGGATGTCGGCGGACACGGCGTGGCAGCGGCTCGGTGGGAAAGCTGGTGCCCTGAGGGGACGGCAGGGGATGCAGTGTGGCGGTGGCTCGGTGGGAAAGCCGGTGCCCCGAGGGGACGTCGGCAGACACGGCGTGGCGGTGGCTCGGTGGGAAAGCCGGTGCCCCGAGGGGACGGCGGGTGCCAGGCGTTGAGACGTGGGGCCCCAGCGGGCCTGGAGCCGCTCACCTTGTAGAGCTCCTCGTCGAACTGGCTGAGCTGGGCCACCTCCTGCATCACCTCCTTCCGCATGAAGAAGGGGGTGTAGACGGGAGTGTAGCCCCTGGCGCGGAGGGTCTGCAGGGCGTACTGGATGAGGGCCTGCTCCAGGAACACCAGGGGACCCTGGGGGACAAGGGAAGGCACCGCCTGTCACACGCACACGCCCCACTTTGCCATCCCTTCTTGCTGAGCGGGTCTGGGAACATACAGAGCCCATGGCAGCTCCAGGGATGCCAGATCCGGAGGGTGCCCAGGCCACGGCGGTGGCAGCAGCGCGTCCATCCCACGCCATGACCCAGCTCGTCACAAGCTCACGCTGGCGTGGAGGGTCCCGTCACCGCAGCCAGCTCAGCCCAGGGGAGGAGGACCCCCGACCCCCCTTGTTTCCCTCAGTTCTCCCTCCGGCTCCCATCGGTTCCGTGCCCCTGCAGGGGTCCGGGCACACACCTTAAGGAAGTAGCCCCGGCTGCCCGCCACGATGGCCCCCTTCTCTCCCTCGTAACCGTCCACCATCACCACCAGGTCCACGTGGGAATACTTCTTCCTACAGCTGCAGTCGCCCCAGACCCGCTCCACCTTGTTGTCCGCATCCTGCACAAAGACGGAGAGAAGGAGAGGTGGGGGCACGACCCGTCACCTCAGCTCCCAGGGCCGTGGCGACACCAGTCTCTGCATTGCACCGGGCCCAGTTTGGGATCCCATGCTACAGAGCCTGGAATCCCAGTCATGATCCCGGCCGGTCACTTATTATGCGGCCACTTGGCAGCTGGCCCGGCCCAATTGTGTTCCCCCAGGCAAATATTCCTGCTGGATGAATGAAGGCAGGGGAGGGAGATCCCAGCCCCCGGCTGGAAGCGAGTTTCCCATGTATCCCCCCAACAATGGCCGCATCCAGCGTTGTCTGAGCTGCCCTTTGTCTGCTCCCGGCAGGAAACGCTGTCTTGTCATGCAGATTTCATTCACCCGCCCGCTGCTCTGGGGCTGGGGGGACCTCCCTGCAGCGAGCCCCCCGCTTGCCGGCAGTTGTCTGGCTTTGACGAAGCGGCGCAGCCGGCCCCCAGCGCGCTCTTGTCCCTACCTCATCGTTGCTGATGGGCACCGAGGGGTGGAGGAGGTTCCCGATCTCCCGCAGGCTCTCGAAACGTTCTGCCTCCAGCCTCAGGCGCTCGGCGTCGCACTTGAGTATGGCTTCGTCGATGAGGAGACGGACTTTTTTGATCTGGGAGACCTGCAGAGCCTGCACGGGGACGCGGGTGAGGCAGGGAAGGGAAGAAAGCCCCAGGGAGAAGGGGCTGGCAGCCGAGCACGGCTAATCACAGCCCCTCGCCCAACCGCCACGGCTTCTGGAGCGAAACCATAGACTGAACACATCAAACAACAGCCCCGGAGGACAAAGCACCGACATAAGTCAGGCTCTGAAAGGGCCAGAGCCAGCTACGGCGTCACGCAGCGCCCGGCAGGGACACGGGGGAGCAGCCAGCTCCCATGGCAGCAAAAGCCGGCCAGCGCCACGCTCATTAAACATCACAGTTAACGAACTGGGAAGGGGAACGGGCAGGGAGGAGGGGACTCGCAGAGGACACGTAATGACTGAGGCTGCTCAGATCCCCCAGGGAAGCACGGGAGAGTCTTTAGATAAAGGACACTGAGACAGAGCTAGTTACTGGTGTGCGGGACAGGAGGAAATAGGGATCCTCCAGGCAGGGGGTTCAGGCAGTCCCCCCTTGCCCGGTGCTGGGGGTCAGGCAGTCCCCCCTTGCCCGGTGCTGGGGGTCAGGCAGCCACCCCTCACCCGGTGCTGGGGTTTTGGGCACTTCATGCCACCAACTTGGGCAATTACAGGCGAAGCCCTGGACAAACTGGGTGGCCCAGCAGCGCAGTGGGGGTAGACGGGGTCAGACTCACCCCCAAGACGTCGGCTGTGAGCTCATCGAGGTTCTGCACGCTCTCCGGCACAGACTCGTCTGTCCCCACGGGCTCTTTTTTCTGCAGCAGGAGGCAAAAGAAACCCCAGCAGGATTAAAGAGCAAAGCTCCAGGATAAAAACATTCCTCAGTGATGCAAGGGAGGGAGAGGCCTGCAGAGCAGAGACCTGGGGGAGATGCCACCGGTTAGTAATGTCCCACCAGTGAATTGCTGCCAGGACCGTCTGCCTTCGTGCCTCACCTTCATCTTGTCTCCGATTGTTTTGCTACACAGGTTCTTCAGCTTGTTCAAGTTATCGGCACGAAACCTGCCTGGAAAGCAGAGGGGAGGGAGCCGTCAGCCAGCCACAGGGAGCCATCAGCCAGCCACACAAGTGGGAGCGGAGCCGGGATCCCCGTCCAGCACCGAGGGGGGCCACAAGACCTCAGGCAGGAGCAGGAGAGGGGACGGCAGCTCCAGGGATGCCCAACGCCACCAGTCCCGGGCATTTTGGAAGGACAGGGGAGGGTATGACCATGTGAGAGCACGGTGTGGGGGTGGTGTGATGTGGGGAGCAGGGGTGTCATTTGAAAACACCCCGAGTGATGCTGCACTGGGCCACAGCCCCAATAGGACCCCCACACCGGGCTGGGGCCACCGAGGGCTAAGCGGATCCAGGGCTTCAGGGCCAGAGCAATGAGATTTGGGCAGTTCGATGAGGGGACCAGGGAGGACCCCCTTCGTGACACCAGTGCTGGGAAGGGCAGAGCCCAGGACACAGCCGTCCCCTCCTGGCAGGACAGCCCAAATCAGAAACACACCGATGCCAGGGATGTGTCACCCCAACAGGGTGACACCCCCATCCGCAGGCAGGATCAGACCCCCAGGGGTGATCCAGAGTCAGGACACACAGCAGGATAAGAGCCAGGGAACGGGGCACGGCAAACACCACCCTGGCAGCCTCCCACGGACCCCACGGCACCGGCAGACGCCGGATTGCATCAGCCGGCTGCTCGCCAGCGCGTCCTGCCAGCCCCGCGCCTCCCGGTAACGCGCCAGCACACCCTTTCCGCAGCACCCACCGCCACCAGGACGGACCGGGGCCCCAAGGGGAGGGGGCTGGGGCACAGCCCCCACCGCCGGCCTGGAAAGCCGGCTGGTCCTGTGGGATAAAAGGCGGTCGAATAAAATTAAAGCGGTGATGATGGCACGGCCAGAGCCAGGGGACGCGCCGGGCGTGATTAAGCAGGGCTGGGCTCATGCACATCAAGGCAATGGGATTAAAAGAGCGTTTTAAAGGTGCCTCTTTCATCCCGTAGCGGCGGCAAGGGAGACCGGGGTGCCCTGGGAACGGCGGGTTTCTGGGGCACCCAGCCCTCTTTGCCTCCCACCGCACCCTCCTCCACAGCGGGCACCCAACAACGGGGATGGACGGCAGCTCCCACGGCCCAACCTCCTGCCACGGCTGGGGGCGACGGGGCCGTCGCTCCTGCCCGCCTCGAACCACCCAGGCATGGGTTTACCCTCAACATGGGGGGTGGCAGCGTGCGGGACCACCCGCCCTGTCCGGCTGGATCCTGCGGCAGTGCGGCAGGAGCGGATCCCTGCGGATCACTGGTGGGGCTGCATCACCGGTGAGGATCCACACGCAGGCCAAGGGGGACCCGCACCGGGCATCTGCCCCCCAGGCCTGGGCAGGGGGAAAGGGGGGGGATCCAGTGGGACAACCTCTCCCCAGCCCTAGGGAAGGGAGTGAGTGGGGGATCCCCCCCGGTGACACCCCCCGGCCCCCGCAGGGATCCCCCCACAGGATCCCCAGCCCCGGAGGGGAAAGATCCACCGAGGAGATGCCCCAAGGCTGGGGAGGGGGGTGGGAAGGACCCCCCCGGCGCTGGGGAGGGGTGTAGGAGGGACACGCCGGGGGGGAGGAGGGACCCCCCAAGGTCACCCCGCCTTGGTGAGGGGTTTGGGGATCACTCTGGGGACAGGCTCCAAGCCCTGGGAGGGGGATGTGTGTGTGTGGAAGGGAAGGACCCCTGAGGCATCCCCCATCCCTGAAGGGGGGGAGATGGGGGGGGGGGGGGGGTGTGCATCACCTGGGGCCAGGCCAGCAGGCTGGGGTGGGGGGGGGGCGCTGAGAGGGGTCCCCACCCCCGGGGGCGTGTAAGAGGGGCCATGCCCAGCTTGGGACCCCTCTTGGGGGGGGGGGGGGTGGGAAGGGGTGACACACCCTCCTGGGGGGTCCCCGAGCCCCGGGGGGTGCCAGGTCCCCTCAGCCTCCCCCCCCCCCCCCAAATCCCTGCCCATTCCCTCCGGCCCCCCCCGCCACGTACACCTCCTCCAAGCTCCGTCGGCCCGCACCAGCGCGTCCACCAAGGCCGGGTCTTTGAAGCGTTTGAGCTGCATGGCCCGCACCATGGCGGGGTCGCCGCCTTTGTCGGAACGGAACAGGTCCAGGTCCAGCACCATGATGGCGGCGGCGGCGGCGCCTCCTCCTCCTCCTCCTCCTGTCAGCGGCCTCCCGCCCACTGCGCGTGCGCGGGGAAAGGCGGGAACGGCGCGTGCGCCGCCCGCCCGCCCGCCAGGGGGCGCTGTCTGTGGAGAGGCGCCGGCCGGCGCCTCTCCACAGACAGCGCCCCCTGGCGGGCGGGCGGGCGGCGCAAGGAGGGCCCGGCATCTCCCTCCGCCACCCCGGAGGTCCCTGTGTCACCCTGGATGTCACCGGGTGCCCCCCCAGGTATGTTGGTGTCCCCCCCGCCTCCACCCGCTGGTGTCCCGTCCCCCCCCGCCCCGCGCTCCGTGGCATCGCCACGGCTCCCTGTGGTAGCTCACGAGGCCCCGTGGCTCCTCACAACACCCCACGGCCTCCCACAACACCCCATGGCGCCCCACAACACCCCATGGCACCCCACAATGCCTCATGGCACCCTACAATGCCTCATGGCACCCTACAACACCCCACAATGCCTCACGGCTCCCCACAACCCCCCATGGCACCCTACAACACCCTCCCCACAACACCCCCATGGCTCCCTACAACACGCCATGGCACCCCACAACACCCTGTGGCATCACAATGGCTCCCCATGGGGCCCCACAACACCCCATGGCACCCCACAACATCCTGTGGTACCCCACAACAACACCCCATGGCTCCCCACAACACCCCATGTCACCCTACAACACCCTCCCCACAACACCACCCCATGGTACCCTACAACACCCCATGGTGCCCTACAACACCCCGTGGCCTCCCACAACACCCCATGGTGCCCCACGACACCCCATGGGACCCCAGAACACCCCATGGCACCCCACAATGCCTCATGGCACCCTACAACCCCCCATGGCACCCTACAACACCCCATGGCGCCCCACAACACCCCACAACACCCCACGGTCTCCCACAACATCCCATGGTGCCCCACAACGCCCCATGGCACCCCACAACACCCTCCCCACAACACCCCCGTGGCTCCCTACAACACCCCATGGCACCCCACAACACCCCACAACACCCCACGGCCTCCCACAACACCCCGTGGTGCCCCACAACACCCCATGGCACCCCACAATGCCTCATGGCACCCTACAATGCCTCATGGCACCCTACAACACCCCACAATGCCTCACGGCTCCCCACAACCCTCCATGGCACACTACAACACGCCATGGCAGCCCACAACACCCCGTGGCATCACCATGGCTCCCCATAGGGCCCCACAACACCCCATGGCACCCTACAACACCCCATGGCACCCTACAACACGCCATAGCACCCCACAACACGCCATGGCACCCCACGACATCCTCCCCACAACACCCCCATGGCTCCCTACAACACGCCATGGCACCCCACCACACCCCGTGGCATCACAATGGCTCCCCATGGGGCCCCACAACACCCCATGGCACCCCACAACATCCTGTGGTACCCCACAACAACACCCCATGGCTCCCCACAACACCCCATGGCACCCTACAACACCCTCCCCACAACACCACCCCATGGTACCCTACAACACCCCATGGTGCCCTACAACACCCCATGGCCTCCCACAACACCCCATGGTGCCCCACGACACCCCATGGGACCCCAGAACACCCCATGGCGCCCCCCATGGCACCCCACAACACCCTGTGGTACCACACAACACCACCCCATGGCGCCCCAGAACACCCCATGGCGCCCCAGAATGCCCCATGGCTCCCCGTAACACCCCATGGCGCCCTACAACACCCTCCCCACAATGCCCCATGGCTCCCCACAACACCCCATGGTGCCCCACAGCGCCTCATGGCACCCTACAACACCCCATGGCGCCCCACAACAACACCCCATGGCGCCCCACAACAACACCCCATGGCTCCCCACAACACCCCATGGCGCCCCACAACACCCCGTGGCACCCCAACCAACAGCAGTGCCCCCACCCAGCACCGGCCCCCATCGGGGGACACATCCTGGGACGTGTCCCCCCAAGGGAAGGCCAGGTTGGGGTGTCTGTCCCCCACCCACCACAGGAGCAGCCCCCCGCCATCCCCACCATCCGGTCCCTGGGGGGGCTCCTGGAGGGGTCCTGGGTGCCCCCCCCACCCATGCGGGGACCCCATCCATCCCCAGATGGGGCGTCCAGGCGGGGGTCACAAAGATCCATCTTTATTGGGTGCTGGGATGTGCGGATCCCCCGGCACCGCTTAGAAAACGCGGAGAACCCTGTAAAAAGGGCTGGGAGGGGGGTCAGAGGGGGCACAGGGGGCTGGCACCCCCCCATGCTGGGGCCCCCCGCGGTCGGCAGGAACGAGGGGCTTCGGGGACCCCTGGGGTGCCCCACGTGGGGACACGTGCTGACCTGTGTGCCACGGCAGCGGTGGGAAACGCCGTGCTGGGGGTGCCCGCTTTGGGGTAGAATCACCCAAATTGGTCCATTTGTGCCGGCGGCCCCGGAGCCCGGGCAGGGAGAGGGGGGGCACGGGGCTGGAGCCGGGCTGTGGCACATCTCGCCTGGCACGGCATGGCACGGCACTGCCTGGCATGGCATGGCCTGGCATGGCCTGGTATGGTATGGCATGGCCTGGCATGGCACGGTATGGCCTGGCATGGCACGGCATCTCCTGGTGTTGCATGGCATCACCTGGCATGGCATGGCATGGCATGGCCTGGCATCGCCTGGCTTGGCCTGGTATGGCATGGCCTGGCATGGTACAGTGTGGCCTGGCATGGCATGGCACTGCTTGGCATGGCATGGCATCACCTGGTGTGGCATGGCCTAGCCTGGCATGTCACAGCATTGCTTGGCATGGCCTGGCCTGGCATGGTACGGTGTGGCCTGGCATGGCCCAGTATCACCTGACATGGCATGGCATGGCATCACCTGGTGTGGCATGGCCTGGCATGGTACGGTGTGGCCTGGCCTGGCATGGCACTGCTTGGCATGGCACGGCATCACCTGGTGTGGCATGGCATCACCTGGCATGGCATGGCATGGCCTGGCATGGTACAGTGTGGCCTGGCATGGCATGGCACTGCTTGTCATGGCACAGCATCACCTGGCATGGCATGGCACGGCATCATCTGGTGTGACATGGCCTGGCCTGGCATGCCATGGCATTGCTTGGCATGGCATAGCCTGGCATGGTACGGTGTGGCCTGGCATGGCACAGTATCACCTGGCATGGCATGGTACCGTGTGGCCTGGCACGGCATTGCTCGGCATGGCATGGCATCACCTGGCATGGCGTGGCCTGGCATCGTACATCGTGGCCTGGCATGGCACAGCATTGCTTGGCACGGTGGCCTGGCACGGTATGGCACGGCATGGACTGGCATGGCCTGGCATGGCACAGCACGCTGTGCCCTGCCATGGCACAGAATTGCTTGGCATTGCCTGGCATGGCACAGTACGGCACAGCATGGCATGGCATGGCACAGCATGGCACGGCATCACCTGGCATGGTGGCCCAGCATGCTCTGGCATGGCATGGCACGGGATTGCTTGGCATTGCCTGGCATGGCATAGCATGGCACGGCATGGCATGGCCTGGCACGGTGTGGCACAGCATCACCTGGCATGGCACGGCACAGTGTGGCCTGGCATGGCACGGCATTGCTTGGCATGGCCTGGCATCACCTGGCACGGCGTGGCATGGTATTGCTTTGCATTGCCTGGCATGGCAGAGTGCGGCATGGCATGACACGGCATGGCACAGCATGGCCTGGCACGGCATGGCCTGGCATGGCACTGTACGGCATGACATGGCCTGGAGCACCATGGCATGGCACAGCATGGCACAGCCTGGCGTGGCACGGCACATTGTGGCCTGGCACATCACGGCATGGCACAGCCACGGGCCACTGGGCCCTCACCTCCTCACCCCGCGCCATGACGGCAGCGCAGGAGGCGGCCGTGCCACGGCCACGGCTCACACACGCGTGTGCACGCACCCACCCCCCTCCACACGCATCCCCCAGCACGTGAACACCCACGTGCACACACACGCGTGTGAACACCCACCCACACGCGTGTGAACACCCCCCACACACACACATGCGCACACACATCCCCATGTGAACACCCACCCACACGCACACACACGTGTGAACACCCACCCACACGCGCACACCCACACGTGCACACACACACACCATGAACACCCAACCATGTGCATTCACACACGCGTGTGCACACACCCCCCCATGAACACCCAACCACGTGCATATACACATGCGTGTGCACACACATCCCAATGTGAACACCCCCCACACACCTGTGCACGTGTCCCCACATGAACACCCAACCACATGCACACACACGCGTGTGCACACACATGCCTACGTGAACACCCACCCCACGTGTGCACATACACGTCTGCACACGCATCCCCAGGTGAACACCCACCCATGTGTACACACGTGCCCCCATGCACGTGTCCCCACATGAACACCCACCCACATGCACACACACACGCGTGTGCACACACATCGCAATGTGAACACCCACCCATCCATACACACGTGTGCACACATGTCCCCACGTGAACAGCCACCCACACACGTGCATGTGCACACGCATCCCCATGTTAACACCCACATGCGTGTGCACACACATCCCCACACACAAACACCCCGCACACGCGTGTGCTATGAGCATGCACACGCACAACACCCCCCCACCCCGTTCTGGCGTGCCCACACTGACCCCCCGGCTCTGTGCCGGTACCGGGGGGGGGCGCGGGGGGGGGACACGGAGCCGCCGTACAAACCCCACACCTGTATTTGGCATTTTCAGGCTGAGGAGGGGGGACACGGCGGGGGGGACACACGTACAAAAGCTGTAACGAAGCTCCGGTCCGAAGCGGGTCCCTAAGGCCACGGTTTGGGTGGGGGGGGGGGGATGGGCACGGTGGCCCCCCCCCCGTCCCCATCACAGCTCCATGGCGGCGCTGCCGGACGATGTCTTCAGCGGGACGGAGTCGAAACCGTCCGGCGTCCTCTGTGGCGAGCGTCGGCGTCAACGCCATGAGCCCCCCCAGTGTGTGTCCCACCCTCCCCGGGGTGGGGAAACTGAGGCAAGCCCCACGGTGGCAGCTCGGGGGGCAGGGGGGGGTGGGGGGGGGGGTGCGTCCCCGTCCTTACCTTCGAGGCCAGGGCCTTAATTTTGCCAAAAAGGGAATTTTTGCTGGCGAAGAGCAGCTCGTCCTCGGCGTCCTCCCCCTCCATGATGGCGCAGCTGTCGGGCGCCGGCAGCTCGCTCTCCTTGGCGGCCGCCGTCATCACCAGCTTGGAGTATTTATACTCCAGCCTTGGAGGGGGGGGGGAAAAAACACACACACCGATGGCATTGACCCCCCCCCGGCCTCCGCCACCGTGTCCCCTCCGAAATCCCGGTGCGGGGGGACTCACTTTTGGTTCTTTTTCCAGAAGTAGGCAGCGAGGGTGGCCAGCAGGACGGCGACGCAGGTGCCGGCCGAAATTCCCACCTTCAGCCAAAAATCCCCACTCCGGCAGCTCCTCAGCCTCTGCGCCGGCAGCGCCTGACCCCCCCGGCACAGCCGCGGCTCCCGCCACACGTAGGTGGTCCTCTGGAGGTGGGGGGGGGGAAATAAGGGGGGGGTAAATAGGATGGGGGACCCCCCCATCAACCAAGCCCATCCCCGTGGTGTCTGGTCCCCAGCAGTGGTGGTACACATAAGTGGTCCTCTGAGGGGGGGGAAATTAAGTGGGGGGTGAATAGGATGGGGTACCCCACCCTCCCCAAGCCCATCTCCATGGCGTCTGGCCCCCAGCGATGGTGTTCCTCCGGGGGGGGGAAATTGGTGGGGGGGTGAATAGGATGGGGGACTCCCCCCAGTCAAGTCCATCCTCGTGGCGTCTGGCCCCAAGCGATGGTGGTCCTCTGGGGAGGGGGAAATTGGTGGGGGGGTGAATAGGATGGGGGACCCCCCCTCCCCAAGCCCATCCCCATGGCGTCTGGCCCTGAGTGATGGCAGTACATGTAGGTGGTCCTCTGGGGGGGGTGGAGGAAATTGGGGGGGGTCAATAAATTGGTGGGGGGGTGAATAGGATGGGGGACCCCCCCCCTCCAAGTCTGTCCCTGTGGCATCTGGCCCTGAGCAATAGTGGTACATGTAGGTGGTCCTCTGGGGGGGGGGGGTGTGAAATTGTGGTGGGGGGTGAATAGGATGGGGGGTGGAGGGGGGAATTGGTGGGGGGGGAAGAATAGGATGGGGGCCCCCCCTCCCCAGCACCGGCGGTACCTGGACGCCGCCGAGGCAGGCGCCGAGGATGGGGCGATAGTGCGCGTCGGAGCAGAGGGGACACGCGGCGCCCGTCACCCAGAGGAAGTGGAAGGTGCAGCCGTCGCAGGTGCCCTCGGGGCATTTGCTGGGGGGGGGGAGAAAAAAAAAATTGGGGGGGGCTGGGGGGCTCAGCCAGCGGTGACACCCCAGAGCGGGGGACACCCCGAAGCAGAGCACCCAGAGGTCCCCAAAGCGGGGTGAGCACTGGGTGGCAGGAGTGGGGGGTGTCACGCTGGGAGGGGATGGGGGGATGCTGCCTCCCCCCCCCCCCCCCCCGGCAAAGCCAGCCCGGTCCCCAGCAGTGTCCCCACCGACCTGGGGACAGCCAGGCTGCCGGGGCCCGGGCGCAGCGGGTCGCAGCGCAGGCGGATGGCGGTGGCCCGGCCGCCGCTGCAGGGCTGTGTCACGTCGTTGGACCTGCCCGGGGGGACACGGGGGACTCAGCGAGGCGGGGGGGGGGGGACACAGAGCGGGGTCCCTGTCCCCTCCCTGTCACCCGCTGTCACCTGAAGAAGAAGACGATGTCGGGCAGGTCGGGGTGGCCGGGGGGGAAGTGTTCGGGGGGGGAGGTGACGCCGTCCAGCGTGGAGCTGGTGGTGACGCCTGCGGGGAGAGCGGGGTGTCCCGGTGTCACCCAGTGGGGCGTCCCAGTGCCACCCACCGGGGTGTCCCAGTGCCACCGGGGGTCCCAGGGGAGGTTGGGGGGACACGCCGGAGCCCCCCCCGCGCCCCCGCTCACCCAGCAGGCGGTCGGCCAGGCTGACGGGCTGCGAGGACACGGCCGTCTTGTAGCCCATGAGGTCGGGGGGCACCAGGAGGGACTGGCAGACGTGGGCCGTCACCACGCGTCCCGCGGGGCCCTCGCCCGCCGCCAGCCGCGCGTCCGTCACGTTGTCGCTGCAGGAGGCCATCTTCCTGCCCTGCGGCGACCGCACACGCGTGTTCCGTGTGTGCGGTGACGGCACACGCGTGTTCTGTGTGTGCAACGACCGCACACACGTGTGTCTGTGTGTGCAGCAATGGCACACGCGAGTGTCTGTGTGTGTGGTGACAGCACACACGTGTGTCTGTGTGTGTGGCAATGGCACATGTGTGTGTCTGTGTGTGCGGCGACCGCACACGCGTGTTCTGTGTGTGCGGTGACGGCACACGCGTGTTCTGTGTGCGCAACGACCGCACACATGTGTCTGTGTGCGCAACAACCACACACACGTGTGTCTGTGTGTGCAGCAATGGCACACGCGAGTGTCTGTGTGTGTGGTGACAGCACACACGTGTGTCTGTGTGTGTGGCGATGGCACATGTGTGTGTCTGTGTGTGCGGCGACCGCACACGCGTGTTCTGTGTGTGCGGTGACGGCACACGCATGTCTCTGTGTGCACAACGACAGCACACATGTGTCTGTGTGCGCAACGACCGCACACACGTGTGTCTGTGTGTGCAGCAATGGCACACGCGAGTGTCTGTGTGTGTGGTGACAGCACACGTGTGTGTCTGTGTGTGTGGCAATGGCACATGTGTGTGTCTGTGTGTGCGGTGACCGCACACGTGTGTTCTGTGTGTGCGGTGACGGCACACACGTGTCTCTGTGTGCGCAACGACAGCACACGTGTCTGTGCGCAACGACTGCACACACGTGTGTCTCTGTGTGTAGCAATGGCACATGTGAGTGTCTGTGTGTGTGGTGACAGCACACACGTGTGTCTGTGTGCGCAACGACAGCACACGCATGTGTCTGTGTGTGCAATGACTGCACACATGTGTCTGTGTGCGCAACGACCGCACACACGTGTGTCTGTGTGTGCAGCAATGGCACACGTGAGTGTCTGTGTGTGTGGTGACAGCACATGTGAGTGTCTGTGTGTGTGGCGATGGCACATGTGTGTGTCTGTGTGTGTGGTGACAGCACACATGTGTCTGTGTATGCAGTGACCGCAAACGTGTGTGTCTGTGTGTGCGGCGACTACACACACGTGTGTCTGTGTGCGCAACGACAGCACACGCATGTGTCTGTGTGTGCAATGACTGCACACGTGTGTGTCTGTGTGTGCGGCAATGGCACACGTGTGTGTCTGTGTGTGTGGTGACAGCACACACGTGTGTCTGTGTGCGCAACGACAGAGCACACATGTGTCTGTGTGTGCAATGACTGCACACGTGTGTGTCTGTGTGTGCGGCAATGGCACACGTGTGTGTCTGTGTGTGTGGTGACAGCACACACGTGTGTCTGTGTGCGCAACGACAGAGCACACATGTGTCTCTGTGTGTGGCGATGGCACACGCGTGTGTCTGTGTGTGCAGTGATGGCACACACGTGTGTCTGTGTGTGAAGCAACCGCACACGCATGTGTCTGTGTGTGAAACAATGGCACATGTGTGTGTCTCTGTGTGCAGTGACCGCACATGCATGTGTCTGTGTGTGTGGTGATGGCACACACGTGTATCTCTGTGTGTGGCGGTGGCACACGTGTGTGTCTGTGTGTGGCAACCACACACACGTGTCTGTGTGCGCAGTGACAGCACATACATGTGTCTGTGTGCGCGGTGACGGCACATGCATGTGTCTGTGTGTGAAATGACCGCACATGCATGTGTCTGTGTGTGCAGCAATGGCACACGCATGTGTCTGTGTGCATGACAATGGCATGCGTGTGTGTCTGTGTGCACAATGACCGCACACGCGTGTTTCTGTGTATGTAGTGACAGCACACGTGTGTGTCTGTGTGTGCAATGACCACACACACGTGTCTGTGTGCGCAACAACAGCACACGCGTGTGTCTGTGTGTGCAGCAACTGCACATGTGTGTGTCTGTGCGTGCAATGACCACACACGTGTGTGTCTGTGTGCGCAACAACAGCACACGCGTGTGTCTGTGTGTGTAATCACGACACAAGCATGTGTGTGTGCAGTGACAGCACACACGTGTGTCTGTGTGTGTGGCAACCATGCAGGCGTGTGTGTGCACGACCTTGCACATGTGTGTTACATGTTACAGGACGTGCGTTTGTGCGTGTTCACGTGTCTGCACAAGTGTGTGTGTGTGTGTCAGACCGTGTGTATCGCCCGCGTTTGCATGACTACATGCATGTGTATATGTCTGCACGTGTGTTGGCTTGTGTGCGCGTGTTTGCGCATGTACACCTGTGCTCGCACAACCCACGCATGCGCTTGCACGACTCTGTGCATGTGTTTGCATGACTGTGCGTGTGTGTGTGTGCACTATATGTGCATGTACACGCGTGTTTATACCATGTATGCATGCCTACCTGTGTGTTTTTCCTATACATGCATGCACACACACGTGTTTGCCCTATATGTGTGTGCATACACGTATGTTTGCACTACATATGCATGACTACCTACACGTCTGCACTATATATGCATGCACACACGCGTGTTTCCACTATATACGCATGCATACACACGTGTTTCCACTATGTATGCATGCACACGTATGTTTGGCCTATATATGCATGCACACACACGTTTGCACTATATACGCATGCACACGTGTTTGCCCTATATAAGCATGCACACACACATTTGCCCTCTATATGCACACCTACATGCGTGTTTGCCCCATATATGCATGCACACCTGTGTGTTTGCCCTATCTATGCACACACGTGTTTGCACTATATATGCATGCACACATGCATGTTTGCACTACACATGCATGCACACACGTGTCTGCACTATATATGCATGCACACACGTGTTTGCCCTATATAAGCATGCACACACATGTGTTTCCACTATGTATGCATGCACACATGTTTGCCCTATACATGCACGCCCACACACGTGATTGCCCTATATACGCATGCACGCATGCATGTTTGCACTATATAAGCATGCACACACATGTGCTTGTCCTATATATGCATGCCTACCTACATGTTTGCCTTCTATATGCATGCACACACGTATGTTTGCCCTCTATATGCTTGCACACGTGTTTGCCCTATATAAGCATGCACACATGCGTTTGCACTATATATGCATGCCTACATACATGTTTGCACTACCTATGCATGCACACACGTGTTTGCCCTATATATGCATGCACACACGCATTTGCCTTATAAATGCATGCATACATGCACGTTTGCACTATATAAGCATGCACACACGTGTTTGCCCTCTATGTGCATTCATACATCCATGTTTTCACTACATACACATGCACACACGCGTGTTTGCCCTGTATAAGCATGCACACACGTGTTTACACTGTATATGCACACCCACATGTGTGTTTGCACTATATATGTACGCACACGTGTGTTTGCCCTACATACGTGTGCGCACACGCGTTCCCATCCCCAAGTCACCCACCCACCCCTGCCCCTTCCCGTGCCCGGGGCAGGCATTAGCCCGGTGCCCGTGCCCGGGGAAGTCACTAGCCCATTCCTGTGCCCAGGGCAGGCACTAGCCCAGTCCTGTGCCCAGGGAAGTCACTAGCCCAGTCCTGTGCCCAGGGCAGGCACTAGCCCAGTCCTGTGCCCGGCGAAATCACTAGCCCATTCCTGTGCCCGGGGCAGGCACTAGCCCAGTCCTGTGCCCGGGGAAATCACTAGCCCATTCCTGTGCCCAGGGCAGGCACTAGCCCAGTCCTGTGCCCGGCGAAATCACTAGCCCATTCCTGTGCCCGGGGCAGGCACTAGCCCAGTCCTGTGCCCGGGGAAATCACTAGCCCAGTCCTGTGCCCAGGGCAGGCACTAGCCCAGTGTCCGTGCCCAGGGAAGTCACCAGCCTGGTGCCTGTGCCCGGGGAAGTCATTAGCCCTGTGCCCATGCCCGGAGCAGGCACTAGCCCATTCCCATGCCTGGAGAAGTCACTAGCCCAGTGCCTGAGGAAGTCATTAGCCCAGTGCCCATGCCCAGGGCAGGCACTAGCCCATTCCCATGCCTGGAGAAGTCACTAGCCCAGTGCCCGAGGAAGTCATTAGCCCGGTGCCTGTGCCCAGGGAAGTCACTAGCCCAGTGACCATGCCCAGGGAAGTCATTAGCCCGGTGCCTGTGCCCAGGGCAGGCACTAGCCCATTCCTGGAGAAGTCACTAGCCCAGTGCCCATGCCCGGGGAAGTCATTAGCCCCGTGCCCATGCCCGGAGCAGGCACTAGCCCATTCCTGGAGAAGTCACTAGCCCAGTGCCCATGCCCGGGGCAGGCATTAGCCCGGTGCCCGTGCCCGGGGAAGTCACTAGCCCATTCCTGTGCCCAGGGCAGGCACTAGCCCATTCCTGTGCCCAGGGAAGTCACTAGCCCAGTCCTGTGCCCGGGGCAGGCACTAGCCCAGTCCTGTGCCCGGCGAAATCACTAGCCCATTCCTGTGCCCGGGGCAGGCACTAGCCCAGTCCTGTGCCCGGCGAAATCACTAGCCCATTCCTGTGCCCGGGGCAGGCACTAGCCCAGTCCTGTGCCCGGCGAAATCACTAGCCCATTCCTGTGCCCGGGGCAGGCACTAGCCCAGTCCTGTGCCCGGCGAAATCACTAGCCCATTCCTGTGCCCAGGGAAATCACTAGCCCATTCCTGTGCCCAGGGCAGGCACTAGCCCAGTGTCCGTGCCTGGGGAAGTCACTAGCCCATTCCCATGCCCAGGGAAGTCACCAGCCTGGTGCCTGTGCCCGGGGAAGTCATTAGCCCCGTGCCCATGCCCGGTGCAGGCACTAGCCCATTCCCATGCCTGGAGAAGTCACTAGCCCAGTGCCTGAGGAAGTCATTAGCCCAGTGCCCATGCCCGGAGCAGGCACTAGCCCATTCCCATGCCTGGAGAAGTCACTAGCCCAGTGCCTGAGGAAGTCATTAGCCCGGTGCCTGTGCCCAGGGAAGTCACTAGCCCAGTGACCATGCCCAGGGAAGTCATTAGCCCGGTGCCTGTGCCCAGGGCAGGCACTAGCCCATTCCTGGAGAAGTCACTAGCCCAGTGCCCATGCCCGGGGAAGTCATTAGCCCAGTGCCTGTGCCCGGAGCAGGCACTAGCCCATTCCTGGAGAAGTCACTAGCCCAGTGCCCATGCCCGGGGAAGTCATTAGCCTGGTGCCCGTGCCCGGAGCAGGCACTAGCCCATTCCCATGCCTGGAGAAGTCATTAGCCTGGTGCCCGTGCCTGAGGCAGGCACTAGCCCATTCCCATGCCTGGGGAAGTCACTAGCCCATTCCCATGCCCAGGGAAGTCAATAGCCTGGTGCCCATGCCCAGAGCAGGCACTAGCCCATTACCAGAGAGGTCAGTAGCCCAGTGCCCATGCCCAGGGAAGTCATTAGCCTGGTGCCCGTGCCCGGAGCAGGCACTAGCCCATTCCCATGCCTGGAGAAGTCACTAGCCCATTCCCATGCCCAGGGAAGTCACTAGCCCGTTCCCCGTGCCCGCCGGCCTCACCTGGTGGCCGCAGAGGCTGAGGTTGAAGTGGTGGAAGTACTTGAGGCCCTTGGCGGTGAAGCTGGGGCCGCTGGCGAAGGCGGCGCCGGGGGCCAGCGCCGAGAAGTCGTAGCGCAGGACGCGGCCCGGCAGCGGCAGGGAGAGGCTGCAGTCGTTGTAGCAGAGGGAGCGGAGCTGGGGACGGGAGTGACATCAGGGACGGGGACGGGGCTGGTGTCACCCCGACGGGGACGGTCACCCAGCAGGGACAGCCGGGGCGGCTGGCGTCATCCCCCTGGGGACAGCGGGGGGCTGGCATCGCCCCTTGGACAGCCGGGGGGGTGGTGGCACCCATCTGGGGTCAGATACTGTCACCCACCCTGTCACCCGCCCAGGACGGCCATGGGGGGACAGTGTCACCTCCTTGGGGACAGCTGGGGGCTGGAATCCCCCATCCACACAGTGTCACCCACCCAGGATGGCCATGGGGGGCTGGTGTCACCCACCCAGGGTCCGATACCGTCACCCACCCTGTCACCCACCCAGCATGGCCATGGGGGGACAGTGTCACCTCCCTGGGGACAGCTGAGGTGCTGGCATCACCCATCCACACAGTGTCACCCACCCAGGATGGCCATGGGGGGCCCAGTGTCACCCACCCAGGGTCAGATACTGTCACCCACCCTGTCACCCAACCTGTCACCCACCCAGGATGGCCATGGGGGGCCCAGTGTCACCCACCCAGGGTCAGATACTGTCACCCACCCTGTCACCCAACCTGTCACCCGCCCAGGATGGCCATGGGGGGCTGGTGTCACCTCCCTGGGGACAGCTGGGGATTGGCATCACCCATCCAGACAGTGTCACCCCCCCGGGATGGCCAGAGGGGCTGGTGTCACCCACCCATGATGGGGTTGGGGGGCTGGTGTCACCCTGTCGGAGATGGCTGTGGGGCTGGCATCACCCCCCTGGAGCCGGCTGGTGCCACCCATCTGGGACACCTCGGCTGGGGGGCTGGCGTCACCCCTCCGGGTCCCACAGCACCACCCATTTTGGGGGGGGGGGGGGCGGGACTGGCATCCCCCGTGGGGACATCCCCCCTGTCACCCCCCCGCACCCCCGGGGGACACGCGGGGCCGGTCACCTGGTTGCTGCGGGTGCCGGGGCCGCAGGGGTGGCAGGCGGGGGTCCCGTCGGAGGGGTGACCCCGCAGGTAGGTGCCGGGGGGGCAGGGCCGGCAGGCGCCCGAGCCGCGGTCCACGGCGTGGCCGGGGGGACACGGGGCGCAGGAGCCGGCCGGCTCGGGGGCGCAGCGCCGGCAGGAGGAGGCCACCCCTCCCAGCACGTTGGTGACGTTGATGGAGTAGAGCTTGGCCACGTCGTTGGTGTAACGCCGGCCCTGGCACCGAGAGCACCCGTCACCGTCACCCGCCTGTGACCCCCCGGCACCCGCGCCCTCCCCCCAGGGGATGGCTCGGGAGCTGGCATCACCCATCCAGTGTCACCCACCCAGGGTCAGATACCGTCACCCACCCTGTCACCCACCCAGGGTGGCCATGGGGGCTGGTGTCACCTTCCTAGGGACAGCCAAGGGGCTGGCGTCACCCATCCACACAGCATCACCCGCCCAGGATGGCCGTGGGGGGACAGTGTCACCTCCTTGGGGACAGCTTGGGGGCTGGCATCACCCATCCACACATTATCACCCACCCAGGATCAGATATTGACACCCACCCTGTCACCCACCCTGTCACCCACCCAAGATGGCCATGGGGGGCCTGGTGTCACCCACCCAGGGTCAGATACTGTCACCCACCCTATCACCCACCCAGGATGGCCACAGGGGGCCATGACACCTCCCTGGGGATGGCTGGGGAGCTGGCATCACCCATCCACACAGTGCCACCCACCCAGGGTCAGATACTGTCACACACCCTGTCACCCACCCAGGATGGCCATGAGAGCTGGTGTCACCTTCTTGGGGACAGCCGAGGGGCTGGCATCACCCATCCACACAGTGCCACCCACCCAGGGTCAGATACTGTCACCCACTCTGTCACCCACCCAGGATGGCCATGGGGGGCTGGTGTCACCCACCCAGGGTCAGGTATTGTCACCCACCCTGTCACCCGCCCAGGATGGCCACAGGGGGCCATGTCACCTCCTTGGGGACGGCTGGGGAGCTGGCATCACCCATCCACACAGCGCCACCCACCCAGGATGGCCATGGCGGGGCTGGTGTCATCCCACACAGTGTCACCCCCCCACCCAAGGGGGTGGCTGGGGGGGCTGGCATCACCCACAGGGGGTCAGATACTGTCACCCCCCCGGGGTGGCCCCGTCCCTCGTCCCTCACCGCCTGGTGGTAGGGCGTGCGCTGGAAAGCCCAGGTGAAGCTCATGGTGGCGTTCTTCTCCACCACGTAGGTGTAGGACTGCTTCCCCTTGGGGCCCGTCCACGTCTCCACCGGCGTGTTGGTGCGGGAGTTGACACCCTGCGGGGACACGGGGACGGTGGGACCCCCCCAAACCCGCAGTGTTGGTATGTCCCCCCCCCGCCCCGCCACCGTGTCCCCCCACTCACCACCATGAAGTAGAGCTCGCAGCTGACGCTGCAGACCGTCTCGAAGACGAAGGTGATCCTGGCCACCTCCTTGCTCTCCGCGTCCTCCAGCACCGGGCTCGGGGGGCTGGGGACGGCGTGGGGACGGCGTGGGGTGCTCTGTCGTCGTCATCATCGTCCCCCCCGGCCCCACCTCCCTGGGGACATCCCGGCGCTGGTCCCCACCTCACCTGAAGCCGGGGACCACCAGCGTGAGGATCATGAAGTCGTTATCGGAGGCTCCCGCCGCCGTGTAGATGTAGTCCCCGGCCACCTCCCAGCCTGCCAGGACACGGTGAGGGCTCAGCGGGGTCCCCTGCTGTCCCCGCGGGAAGGGACGGCGAGGGGACAGCGAGGGGACAGTGTCCTGGCGCTACCTGCCATCCCCTTGTACTCGAAGTTGATGCCGCTGAGGACGGTGGTCTCCATGTTGGGGGGCAGCACGTTCCACCACTTGTACTCCAGCCCCAGCACCGGCTCCGTGCCCGCCGGGCAGCTGAGGCAGCCTGGGGACAGCAGGGGACAGCCCTGCACCGGGGTGGCACCCACCTCCCCCCAGCAGCTCAGGGGCCCCGGTCACCCCTTGGGGACAATGATGGGGATGTCCATATCGGAGCCGTAGGGACAGGAGGGGACAACCCTGTACTGAGGTGGCACCTCCCTCCCCCTGGCAGCTCTGGGTGCCCCAGTCACCCCCTGGAGACAATGACAGGGACATCCTTACCGGAGCCATAGGGACAGGAGGGGACAGCCCTGTACCGAGGTGGCACCTCCCTCCCCCTGGCAGCTCTGGGTGCCCGTCACCCCTTGGGGACAATGATGGGGACATCCATATCGGAGCCGTAGGGACAGAAGGGGACAATCCTGTACTCGGGTGGCACCCACCTCCCTCTGGCAACTCCCAGGTGCCCCAGTCACCCCCTGGGGACAATGATGGGGACGTCCATATCGGAGCCATAGGGACAGGAGGGGACAGCCCTGTACTGAGGTGGCACCTCCCTCCCCCTGGCAGTGCCGGGTGCCCCAGTCACCCCTTGGGGACAATGACGGGGACATCCCTGCTGGGGCCATAGGGACAGGAGGGGACAACCCTGTACTGAGGTGGCACCTCCCTCCCCTTGGCAGCTCTGGGTGCCCTGGTCACCCCTTGGGGACAATGATGGGGACATCCTTAGTGGAGCCATAGGGACAGGAGGGGACAGCCCTGCACCGGGGTGGCACCTCCCTCTCTCCGGCAGCTCCTGGGTGCCCGTCACCCCCTGGGGACAATGACAGGGATGTCCTTACTGGGGCCATAGGGACAGGAGGGGACAGCCCTGTACTGGGGTGGCACCCACCTCCCCCCAGCAGCTCAGGGGCCCCGGTCACCCCTTGGGGACAATGATGGGGACATCCATATCGGAGCCATAGGGACAGGAGGGAACAATCCTGTACTAGGGTGGCACCCACGTCCCTCTGGCAACTCCCAGGTGCCCCAGTCACCCCCTGGGGACAATGATGGGGACATCCTTAGTGGAGCCATAGGGACAGGAGGGGACAGCCCTGCACCGGGGTGGCACCTCCCTCTCTCCGGCAGCTCCTGGGTGCCCGTCACCCCCTGGGGACAATGACAGGGACGTCCTTACTGGGGCCATAGGGACAGGAGGGGACAGCCCTGTACTGGGGTGGCACCCACCTCCCTCTGGCAACTCCCAGGCGCCCCGGTCACCCCCTGGGGACAACGTCGGGGCCGTCCTTACCGGAGCCGTTGGAGTAGGAGCCGTAGGGACAGGGCTGGCAGGCGCTGCCGTTGCCCTTGGCGAAGCCGGGGTTGCAGGGGGGGCACTTGGTTTTCACCCCGGAGGGGGGCAGCCGCGCCGCCCCCGCGGCCTCCTCGCTGCAGATTTTGGGCTCTGCCCACTTGAACATCAGCTGGGTCTGGCCGGGGGAGGGGGAGCAGGGGGGTGACCCTGGGGCGGGGGGGGGACACGGGGGACAGCCAGCCCCCCACGTCCCCCCCCCGGGCCGTACCTCCCCGCGGGCGTCGCAGGCGGTGTGGGTGTAGAAGTAATCCTTGTCGGTGCAGGGCGGCCGCGGCCTGCAGGACGCCGAGCCGGGCTCTGCCGATGGCGGGGGACACGGTGGCTGAGCCAGCCCGGCGGGGGGACAGTACCCGCGTCCCCGCGGGACGCCCTGACCCCCGCGGGACGCCCGTGTCCCCACCCCGCCAAGGGGTGGCGGGTCCTCCTTGCCCCTCGCATCGGCTCTCGCTTCCCCGGGGACAGGGGTGGGGGGGACAAGGGGACCCGGCTGCCACCTCCAGGTGAGGGGACAAGGCGAGGGGACCTGGCTGAGGGGACAAAGCTGCCATCTCCGGGTGAGGGGACAAGGGAAGGGGACCTGGCTGAGGGGACAAAGCTGCCATCTCCGGGTGAGGGGACAAGGGAAGGGGACCCAGCTGCCACCCCCGGCTGTGGGGACAAGGGGGGGACAGGACCTGGCTGCCACCCCCGGCTGTGGGGACAATGTGAGGGGACCCGGCTGCCACCTTCAGCTGAGAGGACAAGGGGAGGGGACCCGGCTGTCACATCTGGGTGAGGGGACGAGGAGCAGGGGGGGGGGACCCGGCTGTCACCTTCAGCTGAGGGGACAAAGGGAGGGGACCCAGCTGCCATCTCTGGGTGAGGGGACAAGGCGGGGGGGACCCGGCTGCCACCCCTGGCTGCGGGGACAAGGCGGGGGCTGCGGCTGAAGGGACAAGGGGAGGGGACAAGGAGGGGGGAGGGACACCTGGCTGCCACTTCTGGCTGCGGGGACAAGCAGGGGGGAGTCGGCTGCCACCTGCGGCTGAGGTGACAAGGGGAGGGGACCTGGCTGCGGGGACAAGGGCAGGGGACCCGGCTGCCACCCCCAGGCGAGGGGACAAGGGGAGGTGACCGGGCTGCCACCCCCAAATGAGGGGACAAGGGCAGAGGACGCAGCTGCCATCTCTGGGTGAGGGGACAAGGGCAGGGGACCCGGCTGCCACCCCCAGGTGAGGGGACAAGGGGAGGGGACCGGGCTGCCATCTCCAGGAGAGGGGACAAGGGGAGGGGACCCAGCTGCCACCCCCAAATGAGGGGACAAGGGGAGGGGACCCGACTGCCACCCCCAAATGAGGGGACAAGGGCAGAGGACGCAGCTGCCACCTCCAGATGAGGGGACAAGGGGAGGGGACAAGGGGAGGGGGCCCGACTGCCACCCCCGACTGAGAGGACAACGGCAGGGGACCCGACTGCCATCTCTGGGTGAGGGGACAAGGGAAGGTGACCCAGCTGAGGTGACAAGGGGAGGGGACCTGGCTGCCACCCCCAGCTGAGGGGACAAGGAGGGGGGACCCAGCTGCCATCTCCAGGAGAGGGGACAAGGGCAGGGGACGCGGCTGCCACCTCCAGGTGAGGGGACAAGGGGAGGGGACAAGGGGAGGGGACCCGACTGCCACCCCGAATGAGGGGACAAGGGGAGGGGACCCGGCTGCCACCCCCAACTGAGAGGATTAGGGCAGGGGACCCAGCTGCCATCCCTGGCTGAGGTGACAAGGGAAGGGGACCTGGCTGCCACCCCCAGGCGAGGGGGCAAGTGGAGGGTACAAGGGGAGGGGACCCGGCTGCCATCTCTGGGTGAGGTGACAAGGGGAGGGGACCTGGCTGAGGGGACAAGGGCAGGGGACCCGGCTGCCACCCCCGAATGAGGGGACAAGGGCAGGAGACCCGACTGCCACCCCGAATGAGGGGACAAGGGCAGGAGACCCGACTGCCACCCCGAATGAGGGGACAAGGGGAGGGGGCCCGACTGCCACCCCCAAATGAGGGGACAAGGGGAGGGGACCTGGCTGAGGGGACAAGGGGAGGGGACCCGGCTGCCACCCCCGACTGAGGGGACAAGGGCAGGGGACCTGGCTGCCACCCCCAGGCGAGGGGACAAGGGGAGGGGACCCGGCTGAGGGGACAAGGGCAGGGGACCTGGCTGAGGGGACAAGGGGAGGGGACCCGGCTGCCACCCCCAAATGAGGGGACAAGGGGAGGGGACCCGGCTGCCACCCCCGACTGAGGGGACAAGGGGAGGGGACCTGGCTGCCACCCCCAGGCGAGGGGACAAGGGGAGGGGACCCGGCTGCCACCCCCGACTGAGGGGACAAGGGCAGGGGACCTGGCTGCCACCCCCAGGCGAGGGGACAAGGGGAGGGGACCCGGCTGCCACCCCCGGCTGCGGGGACGAGGTGGGGGCGGCGGGCGCCCCGTCTCACCGGCGTAGGCGGCGGGCTCGCAGGGCTGGCAGGCGGTGGCCCCTTTGCCGGAGGCGGTGTCGGCGGGGCAGAGCTGGCAGGCGCCGGAGCCGGCGGCGGGGGCGAAGGTGCCGGGTTTGCAGGGGAAGCACTCGGAGGTGTAGGCCACCCCTGGCGGCGGGAGGGGGCTCAGGCCGGGGGGAGCCGTCGTGGGGGGACCCCCCTCACCCCCCGCCCCGGCCTGCGACCCCCCCCCTACCCGTGATGCCGATGTTCCTCACCAGCACCGGTTTGGGGACCTTGGCCCAGACGGAGAACGCCGTCGTCCGCCAGTACAGCACGTTGTTGCCGCGGCTCAGCTCCACCTGCAAAAGTGGGGGGGGGGGGAGAGGTGGGTGCTGGGGGGGGGAGGAGGGGGGGGGGCCGGGGGAGCGGGGAAGGGTGGTCCCGCCGCTGGGGAGGGGGTTGGCACCCCTGGGTGGGGAGCTGAGGGACCCGACGCCACCCGCTGCCACCCGCCGCAACCCCATGGAGCATCCTCTGCTGGGGGGGGGACACGGCAATGGGGGGACTGGGGGCTCCCAGTACGACCAGCAGGAGGGACTGGTGGCTCCTAGTACAGCCAGCAATGGGAGGGACTGGTGGCTCCCAGTACAACCAGCAGAAGG
The DNA here is from genome assembly GCA_008658365.1 of Alca torda. Lineage (NCBI taxonomy): Eukaryota > Metazoa > Chordata > Aves > Charadriiformes > Alcidae > Alca > Alca torda. Next base: position 1,707,046 of record CM018095.1, on the reverse strand, counting down.
GACTGGTGGCTCCCAGTACAACCGGCTACAGGAGGGACTGGTGGCTCCCAATACAACCAGCTGGAGGGACTGGTGGCTCCCAGTACAACCAGCAATGGGGGGGACTGGGGGCTCCCAGTACAACCAGCTGGAGGGACTGGTGGCTCCCAGTACAACCAGCAATGGGAGGGACTGGGAGCTCCCAGTACAACCAGCAATGGGGGGGGCCGGGGGCTCCCAGTACAACCAGCTGGAGGGACTGGTGGCTCCCAGTACAACCAGCAATGGGAAGGACTGGTGGCTCCCCGTACAATCAGCAATGGGAGGGACTGGTGGCTCCCAGTACAACCAGCGATGGGAGGGACTGGTGGCTCCCAGTACAACCAGCAGGAGGGACTGGTGGCTCCTGGTACAACTGGGACACAAGGGACCTGGGGGGCCACACCGTGTCACCTCCCCGCACTCACGCTGTGGAACTCCCAGCCCTTCTCCGTCGTCCGCATCCAGCGCGACTCCTCCACCGTGGGCTGGCACTGGTCGTTCTGCACCTGCGGAGCCGGCGTGTCCCCAGGGACCCCCCCATGTCCCCAGGGACACCCCCCCCAGTACAACTGGCAGGAGGGACTGGGGGCTCCCAGTACAACCAGTGATGGGAGGGACTGGGGGCTCCCAGTACAAGCGGCGAGGGGAGGGACGGGGGGCTCCCAGTACAAGCAGTGATGGGAGGGACCGGGGGCTCCCAGTACAAGCAGCGAGGGGAGGGACTGGGGGCTCCCAGTACAACCAGTGATGGGAGGGACCGGGGGCTCCCAGTACAAGCGGCGAGGGGAGGGACGGGGGGCTCCCAGTACAAGCAGTGATGGGAGGGATCGGGGGCTCCCAGTACAACCGGTGATGGGAGGGACCGGGGGCTCCCAGTACAAGCGGCAGGAGGGATCAGTGGCTCCCAGTACAATCAGTAGGGGGGATTGCTGGCTCCCAGTAAAACCAGTGGCAGGAGGGACTGGTGGCTCCCAGTACAACGGGTGATGGGAGAGTTTGGTGGCTCCCGGCGCCGATCGAAGGGCCGCGGTGGCAAATAAAGGCTGTGGCTCGTGGCACAAGGGCGAGGGGAGTCCCCGGGGTGCTCCCTCTCCGAGGAGCGCTGGCGCGGGTGTCCCACGGGGTCGGGGTCCCGCCACCGCGGGGGACGTGACGCTGCAGGGTGTCCCCTTGCCGCCCCCCCAGCGCCCTGCCGGCACGGCCTCCCGGGGAAGGGGGATGAGGGGGGACAGTGGGGGTCGGGGAAATGGGGTGCTACGGACACACAGCGGCGTCGCAGCGCCCGTCCTGGTCCCCGGGGACCCCCGCGCCCCCCCGTCACCTACAAAGAACTCGAAGACGATGCTGCTGTCGGGGTAGATGTACTCGAAGGAGACAGTGCCCGACTGCTTGAGGCTGACGGCGTACATGAGGGTGGCCGTGCACTCGTCCGTGTTGGAGGCCACGTAGTCCCCCCGCGGCACCCACGTCGACCTGGGGCGGGTGACACCCACCGCCGGCTCCGTCACCGGCCCCGAACCCCGCGGCGGCCGGGAGGGGGACGGCGGGGACGGTCCCCAGGCGGAGCTTGGAGGTGGCGTTGGACACGGGGGCTTGGGGACACCGTGGGGAACGGAGAGCTGGGGCAGCTGGGCAGCTCCCAGTACAACCAGTAGGGGACTGGTGGCTCCCAGCACAACCGGCAATGGGAGGGACACTGGTGGCTCCCAGTACAACCAGTGATAGGAGGGAGTGGTGGCTCCCAGTACAACCAGCAGGAGGGACTGGGGGCTCCCAGTACAACCAGTAGGGGACTGGTGGCCCCCAGTACAACCAGCAATGGGAGGGACTGGTGGCTCCCAGTACAACCAGTGATAGGAGGGAGTGGTGGCTCCCAGTACAACCAGTAGGGGACTGGTGGCTCCCAGTACAACCGGCGATGGGAGGGACTGGTGGCTCCCAGTATAACCAGCAATGGGAGGGACTGGTGGCTCCCAGTACAACCAGTGATAGGAGGGAGTGGTGGCTCCCAGTACAACCAGTAGGGGACTGGTGGCTCCCGGTACAACTGGCAATGGGAGGGACTGGTGGCTCCCAGTACAACTGGTGATGGGAGGGACTGGTGGCTCCCAGTACAACCAGTGATAGGAGGGAGTGGTGGCTCCCAGTACAACCAGTAGGGGACTGGTGGCTCCCGGTACAACTGGCAATGGGAGGGACTGGTGGCTCCCAGTACAACTGGTGATGGGAGGGACTGGTGGCTCCCAGTACAACCAGTGATAGGAGGGAGTGGTGGCTCCCAGTACAACCAGTAGGGGACTGGTGGCTCCCGGTACAACTGGCAATGGGAGGGACTGGTGGCTTCCAGTACAGCCAGTGATGGGAGGGACTGGTGGCTCCCAGTACAACCAGCTGGAGGGACTGGTGGCTCCCAGTACAACCAGCAATGGGAGGGACTGGTAGCTCCCAGTACAACCGGTGGCAGGATGGACTGGTGGCTCCCAGTACAGCCGGTGATGGGAGGGACTGGTGGCTCCAGTACAACCAGCTGGAGGGACTGGTGGCTCCCAGTACAACCGGTGATGGGAGGGACCAGTGGCTCCCAGTACAACCAGTGGCAGGAGGGACCGGTGGCTCCCAGTACAACCGGCAGGGGGGATCGGTGGCATCCCAGCACCCATCCTGGTCACCATCAGGGTGGCCGAGACCCCCCCAGCACCCTCTCGGGGGAGCAGCAGCAGCCGGGTTCCAACTGCCCCCCGTCCCCCCCCGCCCCCCCCGATTCCGTTAACGGGGACGAGCCGGTGGGGGACGCGCGACTCACGCGGAGCAGTTCTCCACCGCGTCCCCGAAGCCCTCGTCCACCTCCAGGTTGGTGGCCACGTTGGCGAAGCCGTGGGGCACCTCGTCCCACTCGTCGAAGCGGACGCCGGTGCCCAGCGAGTAGCTGCCCGCGGCGCAGGGGCGACACGCCTGAGCCTGCATGTCCAGGAACTCCCCCGCCTTGCAGGAGAAAGCTGCCACAAGGAAGGGGGGGGGGGGTCAGGATGGTCGCCCCACCCCCCACCCCACTCCCCCCCCAACCCCATCCCGGCGCTGCTTCGGCCTCAGCATCCTCGGCTCCGCTTTTGGGAGCGCTCCCCGCTAGCGGAGGTGCCAGCCGGGTCTGGGGTCCCCCCTCCCGAGCATCCCTGCGACCCCGCGCCGAAGGATGCTGGGGAGTCACGGGGCACCCCCACGCCCCCACATCGCACCCTGGAGGCACCCGACGGCTCTGGGATCCCCCCTCCCTCCACAGCCCCACGGCAGCAGGGCAAAATCCCCCCAAATTTGGGATTCTTGGCAATTCTGCAGCAAGCGCCCACTGCAGAGCCCCGGCACCCCCCAAGCCTGCGGGGGGCTCCAGACCCCTCCATCGCATCCTGGAGGCCCTGGATGGATCTGGGACCCCCATCCCGAGCATCCCTGTGCGGCCCCATGGCAGCAAGGCAAAATGCCCCCAAATTTGGGATTCTTGGCAATTCTGCAGCGAGCGCCAGGCAGGATGCGACCCCGTGCCGAAGGATGCTGCAGAGTCCCGGCACCCCCAAAGGCTTGGGGGGGCTCCAGACCCCCCCGTCGCATCCTGGAGCCACCCAACTGGCTCTGGGATCCCCCATCCCTCCACAGCCCCATGGGAGCAAGGCAAAATGCCCCCAAATTTGGGATTTTTGGCAATTCTGCAGCGAACGCCAGGCAGGATGCAACCCCCAAGGCTGGGGGCGGGGGGGGGGGGTTTCCATCCCCTCCATCACATCCCGGAGGCACCCGACTGGCTCTGGGATCCCCCATCCCGAGCATCCCTGTGCGGCCCCACAGCAGCAGGGCAAAATCCTCCCCCAAATTTGGGAATTTTGGCAATTCTGCAGCGAGCGCCGGGCAGGATGTGACCCCCAAGGCTGGGGGGGGGGGTGGTTCCATCCCCCCCATCGCATCCCGGAGGCTCTGGGATCCCCCATCCCTGCGTGACCCCACGGCAGCAAGGCAAAATCCCCCCAAATGTTGCATTTTTGGCAATTCTGCAGCGTGCGCCAGGCAGGATGCGACCCCCAAGGCTGGGGGGGGGTGGTTCCATCCCCCCCATCGCATCCCGGAGGCTCTGGGATCCCCCATCCCTGCATGACCCCACGGTAGCAAGGCAAAATCCCCCCCCCCAGATTTAGGAATTTTGGCAGCTCTTCAAAAAGCAGCGAGCGCCAGGCAGGATGCGACCCCGCGCTGAAGATGCTGCAGAGCCACGGGGCACCCCCACGCCCCCCCATTGCACCCCGGAGGCACCCGACAGCTCTGGGATCCCCCATCCCTGCACAGCCCCACGGCAGCAGGGCAAAATCCCCCCAAATTTTGCATTTTTGGCAATTCTGCAGCGAGCGCCAGGCGGGATGCGACCCCAAGGCTGGGGGGGGTGGTTCCATCCCCCCCATCACATCCCGGAGGCACCCGACTGGCTCTGGGATCCCCCATCCCTGCGTGACCCCACAGCAGCAAGGCAAAATCCCCCCAAATTTGGGATTTTTGGCAATTCTGCAGCAAGCGCCAGGCAGGATGCGACCCTGTGCCGGAGCCCACTGCAGAGCCCCGGCACCCCCCAAGCCTGCGGGGGGCTCCAGACCCCTCCATTGTATCCTGGAGGCCCTGGATGGATCTGGGACCCCCATCCCGAGCATCCCTGTGCGACCCCATGGCAGCAGGGCAAAATGCCCCCAAATTTGGGATTTTTGGCAATTCTGCAACGAGCGTCAGGCAGGGTGCGACCCTGTGCCGGAGCCCACTGCAGAGCCCCAGCACCCCCAAAGGCTTGGGGGGGCTCCATCCCCCCCCAGTCGCATCCCAGAGGTACCCGACGGCTCTGGGATCCCCCATCCCTGCGTGACCCCACGGCAGCAGGGCAAAATCCCCCCAAATTTTGCATTTTTGGCAATTCTGCAGCGAGCGCCAAGCAGGATGCGACCCCGTGCCGAAGATGCTGAGGATCCCCGGCACCCCCCGAGGCCTGTGGGGGGGTTCCATCCCCCCCCCCCCCCCATCGCCTGGCGGCCCCCCCGCTGCCGAGCGCCAGCGCCGCCGAGCGTGTGTCGCCGCTTTGGGAGCCCCGGCGCTGCGACGGCGCTGACGAAGCTTCGTCTCATCCCCCCACCTCTCCCCCCCTCCCCAAAACCTCGCCCTCATTTCCCACCCCCCCCCCCATGTCCCCCCCCCCAGCTCCTTACAGCACTCGGTGCCCCTGACGGGGTCGGGGAGGCCGGTGCAGAGCCCCGGCGTGTGTGGCACCGCCACCCTCCACCGCGCCCCCGCGCTGTCGCACGCCGTGTACTCGTAGTGGTACTCGGACTGCAAGGGAAAACACACGGGGGGAGCTGTGGCCCCCCCCCAGTACCCCCCCCCCAGAAAGGGCTGCCCCCCCCCCCCGCCCCCGGCCTGTGCCCGGCCGCCGCTGGCACCGGTGGTTTTGGTTAAAGTCGTCGCGATGTCCCATGGTCCCCCCCCCGCCTGCCCCCGGCTCAGCCAGGCCGCTCGGCATCAGCCCAGGGGGCTCGGGGGGGGGGGGTGGAGGGGGGGGCAGGGGGTGCTTGTTGAGGGGGTGCTCGGCGGCGGCGGGGTGTGGATCCTGAGGGTGGGGGGATGCTCAAGGTGGGACCAAGAGCAGGGGGATGCTGGGGGTGAGGAGACACCAGGGACCAGGGGGATCCTCAGGGTGGGGGGGTGATGGGGGCAGGGGGTGCTCAGGGTGGGGGTCACCGGGGACCAGGGGGATCCTCAGGGTGGGGGGGTGATGGGGGCAGGGGGTGCTCAGGGTGGGGGGAAGCTGAGGGTGGGGGGGTGCTGGGGACAGGGGGGTGCTCAGGGTGGGGGGAAGCTGAGGGTGGGGGGGTGCTGGGGACAGGGGGGTGCTCAGGGTGGGGGGGTGATGGGGACAGGGTTGCTCAGGGTGGGGGGAAGCTCAGGGTGGGACCAGAGCAGGGGGATGCTGGGGGTGGGGGGGGTGCTGGGGACAGGGGGTGCTCAGGGTGGGGGGACACCGGGGACCAGGGGGATGCTTAGGGTGGGGGAGTGATGGGTGCAATGGGTGCTCAGGGTGGGCTGGGATGCTGAGGGTGGGACCAGAACAGGGGGATCCTGGGGACGGGGGGGATGCTGAGTGTGGGGGGACACTGGGGACCAGGGGGATCCTCGGGGGGGGGGGGATGTTGAGGGTGGGGGGGTGCTGGAGACAGGGGGTGCTCAGGGTGCGGGGAAGCTCAGGGTGGGACCAGAGCAGGGGGATGCTGGGGGTGGGGGGTGCTGGGGGCAGGGGGTGCTCAGGGTGGAGGGAAGCTCAGGGTGGAGGCAATGCTGGGGACAAGGGGGGTGCTCAGGGTGGGGGGACACCGGGGACCAGGGGGATCCTCAGGTTGGGAGGGGTGCTCAGGGTAGGGGGGTGCTGGGGACCAGGGGGATGCTCAGGGTGGGGGGGGTGCTTGCACCAGGGGGCTGCTGGGGGCCAGGGGGATGCTCAAGGTGGGGGGGTGCTGGGGGTGGGGGGTGCTCAAGGTGGGGGGGATACTGGGGACAGGGGGTGCTCGGACCAGGGGGCTGCTGGGGTCCCAGGGGCCACTGGAGGGATGCTGGGGCTGGGGGGATGCTGGGGGGCAGTGGGATACCGGGCTGGGGGGGTGCTGAGGGCGGGGCTTCAGGTAGGATGACCCCCCCCCACCCCTCCACCACATCCCCCCAGCCATGCCAAACCCCGGGAGGGTGGGGGGGGGGCAGGCTGCAGGGTCACCCAGGCCACAGGCACCCACCGGGGACCTCCCTGCCCCCCCCCGCCATGGGACAGAACAGCGCAGGCACCCAGCACTGCCGCTCCCTCCCCGGGGAAGTGTGTGGGGGGGGTGTATGAACCCCCATGTCGTGTGTCCCCCCCCCGAAGTGCCGGCGGGGGGCTGACACCCCGTCCCGGCGCTGTTTGCTCTGGCGTGGCCCCACGTGCGGCTCATTGAACCGCCGCCTTGGCACAACCCGGATCCTCTGTCCTGCCCGGGGCGGGGGGGCCCAGGACACCCCCTTCCCTGCTCCAGATGGATGCCGGAGCAGCCGGGAGGGAAGGAGAAGGGCTGGGGGGGGGAGCGGGGCACCGTGACCCCCCCCCCGTGTTGCCAGCTGCTGCCAAGCCAGGCCTGGCTCAAGGCCGACGAGGAGGCGACGGCGGGGGCGGCCGGTGCCGTTAATGCCCCGGGCAGGGCAAAGGGGGTGTGTGGGGGGGTTGAGGGTGAGGGAGCGATGCAGCAGCCCCCCCACACACCCCCCCACACCCCCGTCTCCGCTGCAGCATCCCTGGGGTTCGGAGCCGGGCGCCGCGGCTTCGTGCTCCCGCACCCACCGGAGCGTGGCGGGTTGGCGAGAAAACAACTCTTTGATGTTTCCCGGCAGCTGGAAACGGCGGCTTCGGGGAGGGGGGGGGGAGAAGGGGGGGGGCAAAATGGGGACACACAGGGGCCTGCAGCCCCCCACCCCCAGGCCCGGGTACAGGCAGCCCCAAGCCCCCCCATGGCCCCGGGATGAGGACGCAGAGGAGGGTGCCCACCGCCACGGCCAGGATGGGGGGGACACAGGGGGTGACCCCCGCTGCCAGCACCCCACCATCGCTCTCGTTCCCGAGGGATTCCCTTGGGAAGAAGTTGGCGGGGGTGGGGTTCCCTCTTCCCAAACTTCCCCCCCCCCACTCCCGGCACATGGCCGTAACGAGCGCTATTAATCGCTCCCCTTCTTAAAAAGCGCCACTTTTCTTTTAAAATCTCAATAAATCGACCCAATTCGGCTCCTGCAGCGGGGGGGGTGGGGGGTGGGGGTGGGGAAGGGGGGGGGCTGTCACTGTCACCCTGCTCCGGCTGATGGAGGGAGAGGGTCTGTCCCCATCGAGGAGGGGGGGGGGACAGGGATGGGGACAAGCCGTGCCAGCCGCCGTCTATTGTTTCCAGCAAAAAAAATAGAAAAGAAAAAGACAGGAACACCCCCCGCACCACCCCCCCCCAAAAAAAAAACAAAAAACCCAAAAAAATTGGATCACGGCAGAAAAAAAAAAAAAAAAAAAAAAATTAGTGGCCCAGATGAAAAGCGGTTGGGGACAGACTCGGGGGGGGGGGGGGGACAGGGAGAGACAGACGCGGGGGGGGGGACGACACATGACACGGGGACAGGGGAGGAGCTCAGGGAGTGAAATTTGGGGGGAATTTTGGACCTGGTGGGGGGACACCGGTGTCCCCAAGGTCCCCCCCCCCGCGATTTCACCACTTGGCTGAGAAGCCCCCCAGGGGGCCGACCAGTCCCCCCCCCCTTCATGCTATAGGGACCCCCCCCCCCCCGCTTAGGGACCTACCCCGGTGCCACCGGGACCCCCCCCCCCCCTCCGCATCCCATCGGGACCAGCCGCGCATCCCCCCGTTTCGGTTTTATCCACCGTTGGGGGTGGATTTACCGGTGTGTTCCGTCCCCCCCCTTCCCCCACAACCCGCCCCCCCCCCCCCCGCCGTCTCCCGGTGCCGGTACCTCCTTGCAGACGTGGAGCCGTTCCCCGGTAAGTCCCGGTGTAACGGCGGTGGCCAGACACAGCGCCAACAGCGCCCGCCGGGCCCCGGTGCCGGTACCGGCCATGGCGCAGCGGCGGCGGCGGCAACGATCGGCCCCGTGCGGGCACCGGCCCCGCGGCCCCGCCCCCCGCCAACGGCCCGGCCCCGCGCGCGCACCTGCCGCCACCTGCCCCCGCCCCCACCCCCCCCGGCACCGGCACCGGCATCAGCCCGGAACGGCACCACCGGGAACGGAGCCGGGAACGGCATCGGGAAGGGAACCCCCGGCAACGGCACAGGGAACGACACCGGGCATCACCCCGGGAACCACCCCCCCGGGAACGGCACCAGCGGGAACGGAACCGCCGGGAAGGGCACCGGGAACCACCCCTGGCAACGGCACCGGGAACGGCACCGCCGGGAACGGAACCGGGAATAGCACCACCGGGAACGGCAGCGGGAACCATCCCCGGGAACGGCCCCGGGAACAGCACCGGGCATCACCCCTGGGAACGGCACCACCGGGAACGGCCCCGGGAACGGAACCGGGAACAGCACCACCGGGAACGGCAGTGGGCATCACCCCTGGGAACGGCACCACCGGGAACAGCACCGGGATCCTTCCTCGGGAGCGGCCCCCCGAACAGCACTGGCAACGGCACCACCGGGAACGGCACCGGGCATCACTCCCGGGAACGGAACCACTGGGAATGGAACCAGGGACGGCACTGGGAACCACCCCCGGGAAGGGCACCGAGCATCACCCCGGGAATGGAACCACCGGGAATGGCACCAGGAACGGCACTGGGAACCACCCCCGGGAACGGCCCGGGGCATCATCCCCGGCACCGGCGCCAGGAACGATACCCCCGGGAACGTTATCCTGGCAATGGCACCGGGAACCACCCCCGGGAATGTTATCCCGGCAACGCGCTGGGAACGGCCCCGGGCACCACCCTCGGGAATGGAACCCCCGGGAACGGCCCCGGGAACATATGGCCGGGAAAGGCACCGGCACCGGGTACCCTCCCCGGGAACGGCCCCGGGCATCACCCCGGGGAATGTTATCCCAGGAACGGCCCCGGGTGTCCCACCCCGGGATCAGCATCGGGAATCACCCCGGGAACCACCACCCCCCCCTGCTTCACCAGCACCGGGAAGGACCCCGGTAACAGGGGACACAGGGCACATGGGGGGGCACAGGGGACATGGCAGAGACAGGGGACACGGGTGTCACCCCTCTGGCCGTGGTGGCCCAGGGACGCTGGTGTGTGCAGCGGGGACGGGGGACACGGGGGACACCGCTCCATCGGTGGTGGCACAGGGACACCAGCACCAACCATGGGGGACAGGGGGGACACGGCCACGGGGTGGGGACACACCTGTCCCCATGGCGGCACGGGGACATCACCAGCGGCACAGGGACACTGCGGCGTGGGGAGGCGGCTGTGCTCCGTGGTGTCCCCTTGTCACCACCAGCGGCCGAGGTGTCACCCATGGGTGTCCCGGGACACACACACACACACACACGGTGCGATGGCCTCCTGCCAGGCCATGGCACCCCCGGGGGTGACACTCACACGCGTGTGCACGGCGCTCGCGGGGCCTCGTGTGCAGCCCTCGCACGCCGCGGGGCCGGGGAGCCCCGTGTGCGCACACGCGTGTGCACGGCGCTCGCGGGGCCTCGCACGCCGCAGCGCCGGCACGGCCATCGTGCAAAGCTCTCGTGTGGCACGGCCATCGTGCGCCCTCGTGCACGGCTCCTGCACGCCGCAGGGCTGGCACGGCCCCGTGCAGAGCTCGCACGGAGCTCGCAGACCCTCGTGCAAAGCTCTTGTGCACCGCAGGGCTGGCACGGCCCCATGCAGAGCTCGCACGGAGCTCGCAGACCCTCGTGCAAAGCTCTTGTGCACGACAGGGCTGGCACGGCCCCGTGCAGAGCTCGCACGGAGCTCGCAGACCCTCGTGCAAAGCTCTTGTGCACCGCAGGGCTGGCACGGCCCCGTGCAGAGCTCGCACGGAGCTCGCAGACCCTCGTGCAAAGCTCTTGTGCACCGCAGGGCTGGCACGGCCCTGTGCAGAGCTCGCACGGAGCTCGCAGACCCTCGTGCAAAGCTCTTGTGCACCGCAGGGCTGGCATGGCCCTGTGCAGAGCTCGCACGGAGCTCGCAGACCCTTGTGCAAAGCTCTTGTGCACCGCAGGGCTGACACGGCCCCGTGCAGAGCTCGCACGGAGCTCGCAGACCCTCGTGCAAAGCTCTTGTGCACCGCAGGGCTGGCACGGCCCCGTGCAGAGCTCGCACGGAGCTCGCAGACCCTCGTGCAAAGCTCTTGTGCACCGCAGGGCTGGCACGGCCCCGTGCAGAGCTCGCACGGAGCTCGCAGACCCTCGTGCAAAGCTCTTGTGCACCGCAGGGCTGGCAGGGCCCCGTGCAGAGCTCGCACACATTGCACGGAGCTCGCACGGCCTCGTGCACAGCCCCGCGCCAAGCTCGCATGGAGCTCACAGACCCTTGTGAGAATCTCTTGTGCGCCACAGGGCTGGCAGGGCCCCGTGCAGAGCTCACACACGTCGCACAGAGCTCACACTCTTGTGCACAGCCCTTGCATGGCTCTATTCCAGTCTCACACGGAGCCTGCAGCCCCTCGTGCAAAGCTCTTGTGCACCGCAGGGCTGGCACGGCCCCGTCCAGAGCTCACACGCATTGCACGGAGCTCGCACAGCCTCGTGCACAGCCCCACGCCAGGCTCGCACGGAGCTCACAGACCCTTGTGCGAAGCTCTTGTGCATGACACGGCTGACACGGCCCCGTGCAGAGCTCGCACACATTGCACGGAGCTCGCACAGCCTCGTGCACAGCCCCACACCAAGCTCACACGGAGCTTGTAGACCCTTGTGCGAAGCTCTTGTGCACCACAGGGCTCACGCAGCCCTGTGCAAAGCTCACAGGGTCTTGTGCACAGCCCTTGCACGCTGCCGGGCTGGGGCAGCCCCGTGCAGGGCTCAGACGTGTTGCACAAGAGCTTGTAAGGCCTGGTGCAAAGCTCTTGTGCACAGCTCTTGTGCACCACCACAGGGCTCCCACAGCCCCATGCAGAGCTCACATGGAACTCACAGGGCCTGGTGCACGGCTCTTGTGCACCACAGGGCTCGCACAGCCCCGGGCGAAGCTCACGGGGCCTGGTGCACAGCCCCGGGCAAAGCTCGCAGCCCCTTGTGCACAGCCCTTGCACGCTGCCAGGCTGGGGCAGCCCCGTGCAGGGCTCACACGTGTTGCACAAGAGCTTGTAAGGCCTGGTGCAAAGCTCTTGTGCACTACAGGGCTCGCACAGCCCCGTGCAGAGCTCACACGGAGCTCACAGGGCCTGGTGCACGGCTCTCGTGCACCACAGGGCTCCCACAGCCCCGTGCGAAGCTCACAGGGAGCTCAAAGACCCTTGTGCACAGCCTCATGCAGAGCTTGCACGGAGCTTGCAGGGCCTGGTGCATGGTCCTTGCACGCTGCCGGGCTGGGGCAGCCCCACGCAGAGCTCACAGGTGTGGCACGGAGCTTGTAGGGCCTCGTGCAAAGCTCTTGTGCACCACCACAGGGCTCCCACAGCCCCGTGCCAAGCTCACACGGAGCTCGCAGGGCCTTGTGCACGGCTCTTGTGCACCACAGGGCTCCCACAGCCCCGTGCAAAGCTCACAGGGCCTGGTGCACAGCCACTGTGCACCACCGGCGCTGGGGGAGCCCCATGCAGGGCTCACACGTGTTGCACAAGTGCTTGTAAGGCCTGGTGCAAAGCTCTTGTGCACCACAGGGCTCCCACAGCCCCGTGCAGAGCTCACAGGGAGCTCACAGGGCCTTGTGCATGGCTCTCATGCACCACAGGGCTCCCACAGCCCTGTGCAGAGCTCACACGGAGCTCACGGGGCCTGGTGCAAAGCTCTTGTGCACCACAGGGCTCGCACAGCCCCGTGCAGAGCTCACATGGAGCTCGCAGCCCCTCGTGCACAGCCGCTGTGCACCACCGGGGCTGGCGGAGCCCGGTGCAGGGCTCACACGTGTTGCACGGAGCTCGCAGGGCCTTGTGCACGGCTCTCGTGCACCACAGGGATTGCACAGCCCTGTACAAAGCTCACAGGGTCTTGTGCCCAGCCCTCGCACACTGCTGGGATGGGGGAGCCCCGTGCAGGGCTCACACGTGTTGCACGGAGCTCACAGGGCCCGGTGCACGGCTCTTGTGCACCACAGGGCTCGCACAGCCCCGTGCAGAGCTCACAGGGAGCTCAAAGACCCTTGTGCACAGCCCCGTGCAGAGCTCACACGGAGCTCACAGGGCCTGGTGCAAAGCTCTTGTGCACCGCAGGGCTCCCACAGCCCCGTGCAGAGCTCACATGGAGCTCGCAGCCCCTCCTGCACAGCCGCTGTGCACCACCGGGGCTGGCGGAGCCCGGTGCAGGGCTCACACGCCTTGCACGGAGCTCGCAGGGCCTTGTGCACGGCTCTTGCGCACCGCAGGGCTCGCGCAGCCCCGTGCCGGGCTCACACGGAGCTCGCAGGGCCCGGCGCACGGTCCTTGCACGCCGCAGGCCCCGCCCGGCGCGGAGCCCCCGCCGGCCCGGGGAAAGGCGGTGAGGGTCCGGGTGCGTGTTTCGGGGGCCCCGCGTCCCCCTCCCCAGCCCGGCGGTCGGTGTCGGCGGCGGGTCAGAATCGCAGGGCGCTCACGGGCCGCGGCCTCGCCTATCTGATCGACTCATCCCGCCCGCCGCCGCCCGCCGCACAGCGCCCCGGGGGCTTCGCGGCGACGTTTCTTCTCACCTCGGCCCGGCCCGGCCCGGCCGATCGAATAAGATCAACGTGTAAAAACAAAGCGTGGGGGGGGGGGGGGGGGGGGGGAGGCTGGCGGCACCACACGCACCCCACACGCACCCCACACGCACCCCACACGCACCCCACACGCACCCCACACGCACCCCCGGACCCCCCTCCCGGCCTCCCCCCGCCCCTCACACCAACAACACCCGCCCGCGCCGCCGCCGCCGCACCCCAGCGGGCCCCGCGCCGCGCCGCCCTTTTATAGCGCGGCCGCGCGGGGCATGATGGGAAGGGGGACGTGTAGGCCACGCCCCCGCCCCCCGGCGCGCCCCCTGGCGGCGGGGAGGACCCGCCCCGTGGGCGCGGACACCCCACACACACCCCCCGAAACCTGCCCCACGGGAGGGACCCAGCCCCACGGCAGCCCCTCGCCCCACGGAAGGGACCCAGCCCCACGGCAGCCACTTGCCCCACAGCAGCCCCTCGCCCCACGGAAGGGACCCAGCCCCACGGCAGCCCCTTGCCCCATGGAAGGGACCCAGCCCCACGGCAGCCCCTTGCCCCATGGAAGGGACCCAGCTCCACGGCAGCTCCTCACCCCACGGAAGGGACCCAGCCCCACGGCAGCCACTTGCCCCATGGAAGGGACCCAGCCCCACGGCAGCCACTTGCCCCATGGAAGGGACCCAGCCCCACGGCAGCCCCTCGCCCCATAGAAGGGACCCAGCCCCACGGCAGCCCCTCGCCCCACAGAAGGGACCCAGCCCCACGGCAGCCCCTCGCCCCACGGAAGGGACCCAGCCTCACCGCAGTCCCTTGCCCCATGGCAGCTCCTTGCCCCATGGAAGGACCCAGCCCCACGGCAGCTCCTCGCCCTACAGAAGGGACCCAGCCTGACAGGACCCCCCACTCCACGGCAGACACCCCACAGCAGCCCTTCACCCCACAGGACACCCCACCGCACGGAAGGGACCCAGCCCCACAGCCCTTTGCCCCCCGGCACCCCCGCCCCACAGGAGCCAGCCCCACAGCCCCCCACCCCACAGAAACCAGCCCCACAGCAGCCCCTGACTCCACGGGACCCCCTCACCCCACAAAAGGCACACAGCCCCACAGCAGCCCCTTTCCCCACGGGACCCCCTCGCCCCACATCCTCTCCCCCGACAAGGCCCCCCACCCCACAGGAGCTCCCCGCCCCAGGGGAGCCAGCCCCACAGCCCCTCACACCCCTGTGAGAGACTGGAACGTCAAAATAACGCTCTCCACGCTCGCTTCTGTCTGTTTAAAAATCCCCGCAGGCCCCGGGCAGGCCCGCGCACCCCCTGCAGCCCCACACGCGGTTCCGCTGAGCCGCCCCGAACCGACGGCACCAGGCCCCGGCCTCGGCGGGCGCGGCGAGGCCTCCGCGGGCCGCTCGCCCCAGCCTCGCTCTGGCGCACGGCCCCGCCCCCGGCTGCGCCGGACCAATCGCCGCCCGAGCACGAGAGCAGGAAGCGCGCGCGCAGGGGCCGTGGCGAGCGCTGATTGGCCGATTCGGAACGACCCGCACGCTGATTGGTCGAGGGAGTCGAGCGAGGCTATAAAGCAGCGCGCTGGGCTTCCACCACCTTCCCGCCGTCGCGACTCGGGGATCGCGGAGCGCCGGGACGGGGGACGCCGGGACGCGCGGCCTGTGGCGGTGACTATCCCTTCGCTGTGCTCCGTTAACGCTGCTCCTCCCCCTGCCTGCCCTCCGCGCCCGCCGCCATCGCTCTGTGGCTCCTCTCAGCGGCTCTCGCTGGGGAACGATAGAGCTGCAGCGGGCGGCGTCCGACCGCCTGGGGGCCTTCAGCTCTCGCTTGGTGGAATCGCAGAGGGATGGTGATGGGGGTGGGAAGGGACCTCTGGGGATCACCCAGTGCCACCCCCGGCCAGAGCAGGGTCACCCAGAGCAGGTGGCACAGGAACGCGTCCAGGCGGGGTTGGGATGTCTCCAGAGACGGAGACTCCCCCACCTCTCTGGGCAGCCTGTGCCAGGGCTCTGCCGCCCTCAGGGTAAAGAAGTTCCTCCTCGTGTTGAGATGGAACTTCCCATGGTCACGTTTGTGCCCGTTACCCCTTGTCCTGTCCCCTGGCCCCATCCTCCTGACACCCCCCTTGAAGTATTTATCAGCGTTGATAAGATCCCCCTCAGCCGTCTTTTTTCCAGACTGAAGAGACTCAAATCCCTCAGCCTTTCTCCGGAAGGAAGAAATTGTTTGCTGTGAGGGGGGTGAGCCCCTGGCCCAGGTTGCCCAGAGAAGCTGTGGCTGCCCCATCCCTGGAGGGGTTCAAGGCCAGGTTGGACGGGGCTTGGAGCAACCTGGGCTGGTGGGAGATGTCCCTGCCCGGGGCAGGGGGTGGCACTGGGGGGGCTTTAAGGTCCCTTCCCACCCGAACCACTCTGTGATTCTGTGAAAATGGTAGGCGCAAACAGAACATTCTTGTGACATCTTTAAGGTGTCGGAAGGCGCTACCAAGAACTTAGTTATTCCAGGGGAAGTGGCCCCAGACAGGGAGGATAACACACCCCCTCCTGCAGGGCGAGGAGCCCCCTCCCCCCCCCATTTTCAGAACAACAGCAAAACGTCGGGTTTACAGCCGCCTCTGCCAGGTGGGGAGGCAAAACCTGGGAATACTGCGCCGTTGTGCGATGGATAGACACCGAGCAAACAATAGCCACTGCTGGGGAAGGGGGTGCCCAAGCGGGAGAATTGGTGGCTGCGTGGAGCGTTTTCCAACACAAAGCTCCATCTTCCTCTCCTGGCTGTATCCATAGTGCCCCTTCCGCTGTTTTTAAAGGGTGCACTCTTCCATTTGGGGAACGGAATGGGTGGGAGGGCTCTTTTGCCTGCGTGGCAAAAAGGAAAGCGGCAGGACATCCTAATTATCGCTAAACAAGGGAACTCGGCGATTGCGTGGGTCACCTCCCGCCTGGCCGGTGAAACCCCGGCTGGCCCATGGAATAGCAGAGCCCAGGAGCTGGCCCCGCTCGCCCCCTGGCACGACGAAGCGGAGGTGGAGAATCGGGAACGGCTCTTGGAGCGGTTACGCGTAAAAAGGGGGCACCCAGGGGCCAAAGACCCGTATTGGGAAGCTCAGACAAGAGGTTGGCCGGTCACCCGGGGGACCTGCCCGGCGCGTGTCTCAGCCTGCGGCCGACGCCGCGCGCCGTTAGCAAAAATGACCCACTACGTGTTCCAACGTTAGTTAAAAATGACCCGCTACGTGTTCCAACGGGTAAAGGGCTATGGGATGCCTGGCAAATAGACTACATCGGCCCATTCCAAAGGTCTAACGGGAAATATTATTCACTAGTAGGGGTGGAAATCGTGTCAGGCCTGGTACCGGCTGGAGCCTTTCCCTGCGCCACGGGAGAAGGCGCCGTTAAAGCCTTGGCACTGTGGTGTAGTGCCTTTCCGAAACAAGGGAATGTGGCAATCGCGTGGGTCGTCTCCCGCCAGGTCAGTGAAACCCCGGCTAGGCGATGGAATAACAGAGCCCGGGAGTTGGCCCCTCTCACCCCCTGGCACGATGAAGCGGAGGCGGAGAATTGGGAACAGCTCTTGGAGCGTTTACGTGTCGGTTTAGTGCCGTGGTTCAGTGCCTTTCCTCAACTGCAGTCGACCCGGTCAGACCATGGCCCCCACTTTACTGCCAAAGTCATGCAAGACTGGGTGAAAGAGACCGGAATTCCATGGGTGGGGATGAAAGATGGGAATTCCACATTCTGTGTTACCCTCAGGCCGATGGGATAGTGGAACGCACTCATGGCCTCCTCAAACGATTCCTCGAGCCCTGTGAATCCGGGTGGGATGGGCGCCTTTGGGAAGCCGTCAGGCGTGTCAATAGTCGATGGGGGGGGCGAATGGACGTCCGAAAATTACAGCTTTTTGCCCACAAGCCCCTACCATAGTCCCGGCAACATCTGGCCTGGCCCATCCCAGGAAACCCTGACATTACAGCCAGGCCTGGTAGAGCTGCCGACTACGGGAGCGGGTCCCCTCGCACTGAGCACGTCCCTCAGTAAGTCCCTGGGTAGCGAAGGCCGCCCGAGGCAAGAGAACACAAAATCAATCCTCGACAGTGTTGCGTTAAGGGGGCGAAGTAGTTTTGGCAGAAAATAAACCCTCTGGCGTTCTAACGCTCCTCGCCGACGGGGGAGGCTGGGTTTAAATTCTGAGGGATGCCCAATTCACCACCATCAGTCCAGTCGCGTTTAATATATGACGCTGTTCCGATTCCGGGTACGCTAATAGCGGGCTGCGCCTTCAGTCTGGTCATGCTCATGAACCAGCACGGCCTGACTTCTTCACGGTGGTGTCTTCCCCCATATCCCCCCTTTCTTGGGCTATTTTGATACTATTTTTTTACCTCCGAGGTGGAGTTTGAGCGACTTTAGTCATAAAGACCTTTATTGTGATCGGTGTGAAACTCTCTCGCTTCACGTTTAAAGGTAGAGTTAACGAAAAATTCAGGGCGCGGACTCCAGGAGGAGCGGTCGCACCTTGGAGGCGGGCAGCCTTCGGGACGGAGGTGTGTTTTGGTGTTACGATGCCATTGTATTGAGCAGAGTTGGCACGAAGGACGGCGTTTCGTCAAAATTCGACAGACCGTTGGCTCAGGGTAGCGAGGACGCAGCTTATCGGTTCCATAGGACCATCCCGTTCCCTGGATTATCGCTGGGTAAAAAACTGGCTGGATGGCTGTGCCCAGAGAGTGGTGGTAAATGGAGTTAGATCCAGTTGGTGTCGGGTCACAAGTGGTGTCCCCCAGGGCTCGGTGCTGGGGCCGGTTCTCTTTAATATCTTTATCAATGATCTGGATGTTTAATATCTTTATCAATGATCTGGATGAGGGGATGGAATGCACCCTCAGTAAGTTCGCAGATGACACTAAACCAGGCGGGAGTGTTGATCTGCTTGAGGGTAGGTTGGCTCCGCAGAGGGATCGGGACAGGCTGGACCGATGGGCTGAGGCCAATGGTATGAGGTTCAACAAGGCCAAGTGCCGGGTCCTGCACTTGGGTCACACCAACCCCATGGACGCTACAGGATTGGGGTGGAGTGGCTCAAAAGCTGCCCAGCAGGAAAGGACCTGGGGGTGTTGGTGGACAGCCGGCTGAACATGAGCCAGCAGCGTGCCCAGGTGGCCAAGGAGGCCACCGGCATCCTGGCCTGTATCAGGAATAGCGTGGTGAGCCGGACTAGGGACGTGATCATCCCCCTGGACTCGGCACTGGTGAGGCCCCACCTCGAGTACTGCGTTCGGTTTTGGGCCCCTCACTACAAGAAGGACATTGAGGTGTGGGAGCGTGTCCAGAGAAGGGCTACAAAGCTGGTGAGGGGTCTGGAGGACAAACCTTCTGAGGAACGACTGAGGGAGCTGGGGTTGTTCAGCCTGGAGAAGAGGAGGTTGAGGGGAGACCTCATCACCCTCTACAACTACCTGAAAGGAGGATGTAGAGAGATGGGGGCTGACCTCTTATAGAATCATAGAATCATTTAGGTTGGAAAAGACCCTTGGGACCATCGAGTCCAACCATCAACCCCACTCTACAGAGTTCTCCCCTACACCATATCCCCCAACACCAACATCTAAACGAGTCTGAAACACATTCAGGGATGGTGACTCCACCACCTCCCTGGGCAGCCTATTCCAGTGTCCGACCACTCTTTCTGGGAAGAGTTTTTTCCTAATGTCCAGCCTAAACCTCCCCTGCTGCAGCTTGAACCCATTCCCTCTTGTTCTGTCGCTAATTACCTGTGAGAAGAGACCAGCACCAACCTCTCTAGAATGTCCTTTCCAGTAGTTGTAGAGAGTGATGAGGTCTCCCCTCAGCCTCCTCTTCCTCACACTAAACAGTCCCAGCTCCTTCAATCGCTCCTCATCAGACTTATTCTCCAGGCCCTTCCCCAGCGCCGTTGCCCTCCTCTGCCCTCGCTCCAGCACCTCGAGATCTCTCTCGTATTGAGGTGCCCAAAACTGGACACAATACTCAAGGTGTGGCCTCACCAGTGCTGAGCACAGGGGGACAATCACCTCCCTCCTTCTGCTGGTCACACTATTTATAACACAAGCCAGGATGCCATTGGCTTTCTTGGCCACCTGGGCACACTGCTGGCTCATGTTCAGCCGCTTGTCCATGAGAACCCCCAGGTCCTTTTCTGCCCGGCAGCTCTCCGGCCACACTGCCCCAGGCCTGTAGCGTCCATGGGGTTGTTGTGGCCCAAGTGCAGGACCCGGTGCTTGGCCTTGTTGGAGTTCATTCCATGAGTGTTGGCCATCGATCCGGCACTTGGCCTTGTTGGAGCTCATTCCATGAGTGTTGGCCATCGATCCGGCACTTGGCCTTGTTGGAGCTCATTCCATGAGCGTTGGCCATCGATCCGGCACTTGGCCTTGTTGGAGCTCATTCCATGAGCGTTGGCCCATCGATCCGGCGCTCGGCCTTGTTGGAGCTCATTCCATGAGCGTTGGCCCATCGATCCGGCGCTTGGCCTTGTTGGAGCTCATTCCATGAGCGCTGGCCCATCGATCTGGCGCTTGGCCTTGTTGGAGCTCATTCCATGAGCGTTGGCCCATCGATCCGGCGCTTGGCCTTGTTGGAGCTCACTCCATGAGCGTTGGCCCATCGATCCGGCACTTGGCCTTGTTGGAGCTCATTCCATGAGCGTTGGCCCATCGATCCGGCGCTTGGCCTTGTTGGAGCTCATTCCATGAGCGTTGGCCATCGATCCGGCACTTGGCCTTGTTGGAGCTCATTCCATGAGCGTTGGCCCATCGATCCGGCGCTTGGCCTTGTTGGAGCTCATTCCATGAGCGTTGGCCCATCGATCCGGCGCTTGGCCTTGCTGGAGCTCTTTCCATGAGCGTTGGCCCATCGATCCGGCACTCGGCCTTGTTGGAGCTCATTCCATGAGCGTTGGCCCATCGATCCGGCACTTGGCCTTGTTGGAGCTCATTCCATGAGCGTTGGCCCATCGATCCGGCGCTTGGCCTTGTTGGAGCTCATTCCATGAGCGTTGGCCCATCGATCCGGCGCTTGGCCTTGTTGGAGCTCATTCCATGAGCGTTGGCCCATCGATCCGGCACTTGGCCTTGTTGGAGCTCATTCCATGAGCGTTGGCCCATCGATCCGGCGCTTGGCCTTGTTGGAGCTCATTCCATGAGTGTTGGCCATCGATCCGGCACTTGGCCTTGTTGGAGCTCATTCCATGAGCGTTGGCCATCGATCCGGCACTTGGCCTTGTTGGAGCTCATTCCATGAGCGTTGGCCCATCGATCCGGCACTTGGCCTTGTTGGAGCTCATTCCATGAGCGTTGGCCATCGATCCGGCACTTGGCCTTGTTGGAGCTCATTCCATGAGCGTTGGCCCATCGATCCGGCGCTCGGCCTTGTTGGAGCTCATTCCATGAGCGTTGGCCCATCGATCCGGCGCTTGGCCTTGTTGGAGCTCATTCCATGAGCGCTGGCCCATCGATCTGGCGCTTGGCCTTGTTGGAGCTCATTCCATGAGCGCTGGCCCATCGATCTGGCGCTTGGCCTTGTTGGAGCTCATTCCATGAGCGCTGGCCCATCGATCTGGCGCTTGGCCTTGTTGGAGCTCATTCCATGAGCGCTGGCCCATCGATCTGGCGCTTGGCCTTGTTGGAGCTCATTCCATGAGCGCTGGCCCATCGATCCGGCACTTGGCCTTGTTGGAGCTGATTCCATGAGCGTTGGCCATCGATCCGGCACTTGGCCTTGTTGGAGCTCATTCCATGAGCGTTGGCCATCGATCCGGCGCTTGGCCTTGTTGGAGCTCATTCCATGAGCGTTGGCCATCGATCCAATCTATCCGAGTCTCTCTGTAGAGCCTCCCTGTCCTCATGCACATCAACACTCCCGCTTAGCTCTTCTCCCTGGTGACAAGTGATAGGACGAGAGGAAACGGGTTCAAGTTATGTCAGGGGAGGTTTAGATTGGATATTAGGAAACATTTTTTCACTGAAAGGGTTATTAAACATTGGAACAGGCTGCCCAGGGAGGTGGTGGATTCCCCATCCCTGGAGGTGTTTAAAAAAAGGGTAGATGTGGTACTTAGGGACATGGTTTAGAAGTGGTTTTGTCAGGGTGGGTTAATGGTTGGACTTGATGATCCTAAAGGTCCCTTCCAACCTCAGAGATTCTATGATTCTATGAGATGGCCGTGGAATTTCCACCCCACCCCGTCCCCCGCGTTGCTTTGCAAGCAATATCCTACAGGGAATGGCAGGTGGAGCGGATTCCTCGCGTCCCGGCTGCGGCTGTATCCTACCCTAGAAACCTTTTGATTTCATACCTTCCCTTAAGGTGTGAACGATGCTGGATGTTTGCTCGTTTTAGTAATTATTCCACAGATGGATTGTCCCATCTCTTTAGTAACAGCCAACCCGCTTCCCGAGCCGAACCGAGGACAATTTTTCCTTGTTTTGTCTCTCTAGGCACGGGCCCACCGGAGACGCCGCCGCAGACCCTCCCGGAGACCCTCCTGAACCTCCGCATTTCGCGTTGCAGCGGTGACAATCGCTTCGCTTGTATCTTTAGGATGCGTTGTATCCTGTCGCAAAAGCTGCTCTGGGTAACCCTTTTCTTCGCCCTTAATCCCTGGGATGGCGTCGGCTCCGTAACTCTTAGCCCAGAACGGGAAAACGAATTTGTAGCTTTAGGCCGGTCCGTAGCCCGCCTGTTTAATCTCACTAATTGCTGGGTGTGCGGAGGAGCGCTGGGCCTGGAGAGCTGGCCGTGGACCTCCCTCCCCGTCTCTCCCAAGTGGCTGGTGAGCAGTTACGGCACCGTCGGGAATGACACCTACTGGGAAGAGGAAAGCACGCCGTCTCCTTGGCCAGTACAATACCCAGCCCAAGGCCAGTTCTGCCTGAAACGCACCCAGCCGGGGGGGACCTTCCTGGGCACCAGCGTCTGTAACTGGACCTTCACCTACGCGAACCATCCGCCTCCCGGCAGCCCTTACGCGGTGCCCACCACCCAAATCGACGGCCTCGCAGCCGAGGGGCCCCGATGGGCTTGGGTGAACGAATCGGGCCACCAGAAAGCATTTCCCGGCTTTTGGTCCCCGACGAATCTGACCAGTCGCATGGACGAGCCGTACGGGCCAGAACTAAACACCACGTGTGGCTGGAGGAGCGACGCGGGCGCTTGGTTCTGCCGCGTCACGGGCAGACCCCACCCCCGGCTCCCCTGGCAAAACCTGACGGTCCTCAGCCCTTTGGGGATGGACAATTCCACTTATTTCCAGGTGCCCTCCGCTCCCGCCGGGCTGTTCGAAACCGGCGCCAAAGCTCTCAAAGGCCACCATTGGATTTGCGGCTATCGCGCTTATAAAGCCCTGCCGGCGAATTGGACCGGAGTGTGTTACGTCGGAGTCATCCGGCCTTTGTTTTTCCTCCTCTCCGAAAGCGGCGATCCTGGCGTCAAGCCGTCCGATGATCTCCCGCGGAGGAAACGATCGACTGAGGCGGGTCTGCCCACGCCGAGTAGCCAACGGCGGGGGAAAGATGACTGGCCCCCCCTCCAGCGACTCCTGGAAACCTGGAAGCCCAATGAGTTAATTAACGGTGCTCCGGAACCTATTTATAACCTAAACCGTATCATGCAGCTCCAAGATGGTTTAGAAGATTTTACCGGCGAGACGGCGCGTGCCCTGGACGCGTTGGCGGATCCGGCCCCGCGACGCCGCGTGGTTCCCGACTCCCAGCCAGCCGGAGGAGGAGGAGACGTTTGGGAGACATTAAATTTTGATTCGAACTGTTGTTTAAAAATCGATGATAACGGTCGGGTCGTTCAAGAAATAGCCTCTAGAATAAGAGAATTAGCCCACGTCCCCGTTCAAACCTGGGAAAGTCGGGAATCCGAGCCCTTCTCGTGGCTTCCGGGCGCCCCGTGGGTGAAGCGCAGCCTGTTTTACACGCCGTGTGCCGTAGCGGTGGTGTTATTTGGACTGTGTCTTGTTCTGGGTTTAAGACGGTTCATTCAGTGCGTTGTAACCCAGAGGCAGTTTGTAGCCGCCTCGTCGCCGGACGGCGTCAAGTACAGCCGTGCCGCGGGCGAGCCGAAGTTTTCAGGTGTAAAAAATGTATGAAGAAAACGCTCTTTTCCTACTTTACCATCTCCTTCCATCACTGGACCGATGCTTGTCCATTCCTTGGACCAGCAACCTCTGAGCCATGGGGCGGCACGAGAGACTGGAACGGCCAAAGCGCTGTCTCAGAAGCTCGTTTGTGTCTGTTGAGGACTTTTGCTGCGAAGCGACGGGAGGTTTTCCAGGTTTTCCGGGGGTTTGCTCCTCGGCCGCCCGCGGGATGCCGGGAAACTCGTGCCAACTTTCTGTAAATCCCCGGGAAGGCGCCTCCGAGTTGGCTCGCTGCTGCCCGCATGGCGTACGCCACACCAAAGGGTCCGCGCTTTGGTTATTGGAGCAAGCGGATCCTGTCCGCCCCGGACTCGCCCGGATTCATCCCGCTCCCGACTCTTGTTAAACCAACCCCAAAAACGTGCCCGGAGCTGCCATCCAGCGACCGCGTCAGACGATGATTGTCCCAGCAAAGGCCGGTTGAGCGAAGGACGAGCCGACAGAGACCCACGGCCACGGGGACCCGCAGCGCCGTCGCGACTCGGGGATCGCGGGACCGGAGGACGCTGGGACGCGCGCGCCGGTGGCGGTGACTGTCCTCTCGCTGTGCCCCACCCCCCCCCCCCCGCCCTCCGCTCCCGCCGCCATCGCGCCTCCAACGGCAATAAACCCCCAGCGAGCGGCGTCCGACCTTCAGCTCCCGCTTGGAATCCTTACCAACCTCTCCCGGGCCCAGCCTAGTCGGACCGGGATGGAACAACCCCACGGGAGCCAGCCCCACAGCCCCTCGTGACCCCCCCACCCCACAGGAGCCAGCCCCTCATGACCCATCCCCCCCTCCTCCAGGAGCCAGCCCCACGGCCCCTCACCCCACATGACCCCCCCCACCCCACGGAAGCCAGCGCCACGGCCCCTCGCCCCACATGACCCCCCCACCCCACAGGAGCCAGTGCCACGGCCCCTCGCCCCACATGACCCCCCCCCACCCCACGGGAGACAGTGCCACGGCCCCTCACCCCACATGACCCCCCCCCCCACCCCACGGGAGCCAGCCCCACGGCCCCTCGCCCCACATGACCCCCCCCACCCCACGGGAGCCAGCCCCACATGACCGCCCCACCCCACGGGAGCCAGCCCCACGGCCCCTCGCCCCACATGACCCCCCCCACCCCACGGGAGCCAGCGCCACGGCCCCTCGCCCCACATGACCCCCCCCCCACCCCACGGGAGCCAGCCCCACGGCCCCTCGCCCCACATGACCCCCCCCCCCCCCCACGGGAGCCAGCGCCACGGCCCCTCGCCCCACATGACCCCCCCCCCACCCCACGGGAGCCAGCGCCACGGCCCCTCGCCCCACATGACCCCCCCCCACCCCACGGGAGCCAGCGCCACGGCCCCTCGCCCCACATGACCCCCCCCCACCCCACGGGAGCCAGCGCCACGGCCCCTCGCCCCACATGACCCCCCCCACCCCACGGGAGCCAGCCCCACGGCCCCTCGCCCCACATGACCCCCCCCCACCCCACGGGAGCGAGCCCCACGGCCCCTCGCCCCACATGACCCCCCCCACCCCACGGGAGCCAGCGCCACGGCCCCTCGCCCCACATGACCCCCCCACCCCACAGGAGCCAGCCCCATACAACTCCCCCACCCCACAAGAGACAGCCCCTCACCCCACATGACCCCCCCCCACCCCACAGGGGCCAGCCCCACAGGAGCTAGCCCCATGGCCCCTCACGATCCCCCCACCCCACAGCAGCCAGCCCCACAGCCCCTCACCTCACATGACCCCCCCCACCCCACAGGAACCAGCCCCATGGGAGCCCAGCCCCACACGACCCCCCCACCCCACAAAAGCCAGCCCCACAGCCCCTCCCCCCACATGACCGCCAGCCCCATTGGACCCTCAGCCCCATGGCAGGGAGCCAGCGCTGCCCACAGGGGAAACCCCACTTTATTTACACATCGTGGTCCAACAGTTACAGCCGGGGGGTGACAAACCCCCCCAGCTCCAGGGGGTCAGACCCCCACCCAGGGGGGGACATCCCGCTGCTGAGGAGGGGCCCTGCCCGTCCCCGTCAGCCCCGCGGGGGGCACAGTGTCCGGCGCTCACGGGGCACGGCCGGCTCGTCCCTCTCGCCGCAGGGGGGGACAGGTGACCCCCGGAGCTCCCCTCCCCGCAGCTCACCAGAGGCAGGGTGGCACCCATGGCCGGGGGCCGGGGGGGGGGTGACGCGGGGGGCCGGGCCATGGCGGGGCGGTGGGATCCGACCGGGGTCTCTGGTCTCGGCGCCGGGTCCCCACGGGGTCACTTCACCACCAGGACGTAGAAAGCCATAAGGACGCAGGACACGGCCACCGCCACGTGCAGGCGGGTGCCGATGACGGCAGCTGCGGGGTCGGGGCACAGCGGGGTGAGGAGAGACCCCCATGTCCCCAACACAGACCCCCATGTCCCCAACACAGACCCCCATGTCCCCGTCCCAGACCCCCACATCCCCCATCACGGATCAGCCTTGTGTCCCCATCCCAGACTTCCATGTCCCTGCCCCAGACCCATATCCCTGTCCCAGATCCCCATGTCCCCATCCTGGACCTGTGTCCCCATGTCCCCATCCCAGACCCTTGTGTCCCCTTGGCCCCGTCCTGGTCCCCTGCATCCCTGTCCTGGATCCCCATGTCCCTGTCACAGACCCCTGTGTCTCCATGTCCCCGTCCCAGACCATCCCCGTGTCCCCATCCTGGATCCCTGTGTCCCCATCCCAGACCTTCATGTCCCTGTCCTGTCCTGCCATGTCCCAGATGCCTGTGTTCCTGTCCTGTCCCCCCCAGTGTCCCTGTCCTGTCCCCCCCAGTGTCCCTGTCCCAGACCCCCCATGTCCCCCCATCCCAGTCCCAGACCCCCCGTATCCCTCCATCCTGGACCCCCATGTCCCTGTCCCGGACCCCTGTGTCCCCCATCCCAGACTCCTGCGTCCCAGACCCCTGTGTCCCCCCATCCTGGACCCCCGTGTCCCCGTCTCAGACCCTCCATCCCAGACTTCCCTGTCCCCATCCCAGACCCCTGTGTCCCCCCATCCCGGACTGCCATGTCCCCGTCTCAGATCCGCCATGTCCCCCCATGTCCCAGTCCCAGACCCCCGTGTCCCCCCATCCCAGACCCCCATGTCCCAATCCCAGACCCCTGTGTCCCTGTCTCAGATCCACCATGTCCCTGCATTCTGGACCCCCATGTCCTAATCCCAGACCCCCGTGTCCCCCCATCCCGGACTGCCGTGTCCCCGTCTCAGATCCGCCATGTCCCCCCATGTCCCAGTCCCAGGTCCCCGTGTACCCCCATCCCAGACCCCCATGTCCCAATCCCAGACCCCTGTGTCCCCGTCTCAGATCCACCATGTCCCCGCATTCTGGACCCCCATGTCCCAGTCCCAGACCCCCGTGTCCCCCCATCCCAGTCCCAGACCCCCCGTATCCCTCCATCCTGGACCCCCATGTCCCTGTCCCAGACCCCTGTGTCCCCCCATCCCGGACCCCCCATCCCAGACTTCCCTGTCCCCATCCCAGACCCCCATGTCCCCCCATCCCAGACTGCCGTGTCCCCATCTCAGATCCGCCATGTCCCCCCATCCTGGACCCCCATGTCCCAATCCCAGACCCACCATGTCCCCGCATCCTGGACCCCCATGTCCCAGTCCCAGACCCCCGTGTGTCCCCCCCCCCCGGCCCCCCCCGGCCCCGCTCACCCTTGTAGAAGAGCCCCCAGACGCCGCGTTTCTCGCGGAGCAGCCAGGCGCGCAGCCGCGGCACCTTCCGCAGGTAGGCGCAGGTGCAGACCAGGAGCAGCCCGAACACCAGCAGCCCGTCCAGCGAGTACACTGCGGGGGGGGGCAGCGGTCTGGTGTCAGCCCCCCCGGGGGACCCCCGCACCCTCCCCACGGACCTTGACCTCCCAGCTTCCCCCCAGCCCCCAAGAGAAGACCCCAGTCTCCCAGTTGCCCCCCTCCAAAGGGATCCCGCTTCCCACCTTCAGCCCCAAAAAGGGCCCAGATCCCGCCCCCCCCGGCCAAGGGGATCCCGGCCTCTGAGCTGCCCCCCCCCGGGGGACCTCGACCTCCCAGCTCTCCCCCAAAAGGGGTCCCAGACCTCCTACTTCCCCCCCACCAAGGGGAACCCCAGCCCCCCCGCTTCAGCCCCCCCAAGGACCCAGACTCCCCCCCTCCCCAAGGGGGGGTTCCAGCCCCCCAGCTCCCCCCAAGAAGGGGACCCCGTCCTCCCAGCTTTTCCCCTGCCAGAGAGGACCCCAGTCTCCCAGTTCCCCCCCCCAACAAAGGGACCCCATTTCCCAGCTGCAAAGGGCCCAGACTCCCCAGTTCCCCCCCTCAAAGGGACTCCAGCCTCTGAGCTGGGCCCCCAAGGGGTCCCAGACCTCCCAGCTTCGCCCCCCCCCAGCCAAGGGCACCCGCAGCCCCCCAGCTTTAGCCCCCCCAAAAGATCCAGGCTCTCCAGCTCCCCTTCCCCCCCCGGGGGACTCCAGCCCCCCAGCTCCCCCCAGGAAGGGGACCCCATCCTCCCAGCCCCCCCCCCCATCAATGGGATCCCAGCCTCTCAGCTGGCCCCCCCGGGGGGACCCCAACCTCCCAGTTTCCCCCCCCCCCCTCAGAAGGGGTCCCTGACCTCCTACTTCCCCCGCCAAGCAGAACCCCAGCCCCCGAAGGACCCAGACTGCCCCCCCACCAAGGGGGGGTTCCATCCTCCCAGCCTCCCCCCCCCGCAAGGAGAGGATCCCAGTCTCCCAGTTCCCCCCCTCCAAGGGGCCCCGACTCCCCAGCTCCCTCCCCCCCCCCCCCCACAAGGGGACCCCGACCTCTGAGCTGCCCCCACCAAAGGGGACCCAGGCCTAAGAGTTCCCCCCCCCCGCAACCCCCGGGGACCCCGGCCTCCCAGCTCCCCCCTCCAGGGAGGACCCCGGCCTCTGAGCTGCCCCCCCCGGGGTCCCAGACCCCCCAGAGCCCGCCCCCCCGGGGGATCCAGGCCTCTGAGCCCCCCCCCTAAAGCGACTCAGTCTTCCAGCTCCCCCCCATGCAGAACACCCCGGCCTCTGAGCTGCCCCCCCGGGGGGCCCAGACCCCCCGAGCCCCCCCCCCCGCAAAGGGACCCAAACTTCCGAGCCCCCCCTCCCCAAATAGATCCAGCCTCCCCTCCGCCGCCAAGGGGTCTCAGACCTCCCCCCCCCCGCAAGAAACCTGCCCTCCCAACTTCGCCCCCCGCAGAGGACCCCGGCCTTCCAGCGTCGTGTCCCCCCCCCGGGGGCCTCTGAGCTGCCCCCCCCAAGAGGGTCCCAGACCTCCGAGCCTCCCCCTCCCCAGACAAACCCGCCGCCAAGGGGTCCCAGACCCCCCAGTCCCACCTCACAAAGGGACCAGGCCTCCCAGTTCGCCCCCCCCGCAGAGGACCCCGGCCTTCCAGCGTCGTCGTGTCCCCCCCCGGGAGAACCCCGGCCTCCGAGCCCCCCCCAAGAGGGTCCCAGACCCATGAGCCCCCCCCAAACAGACCCGCCGCCAAGGGGTCCCAGACCCCCCAGCCCCCGCCCCAAAGGGACCCGGCCCCCCAGCCCCCGCCCCCCTTCCCCCCCGCCCAGGCCTCTTCTCCGCCCCCCCGGGCCCTCCCTGCTCCCCCCACCCCGCGAGAGGCCCGGCCCTCCCCGCTCCCCGCCCTCCGCCACCGACCCGGCTCCCGAGTGACCCCCCCCGCCCCGGGGGACCCCGACCAGCCGCTCCCCCCCGGCCCCTCACCGTTGGTCATGGCGGCGGCGGCGGCGGCGCCGGGCCCGCCCCCCCCCGCGCGCTCCCCGGGGCCGCCGCCGCTGCGCACGCGCGGGGCCGCCGCCGCCAACGCGACACCGGAAGCCGCCAGGCGCCGCCAGTCGCGCGCCGAGGGCGCCAGGCGCGGCCAGCCGACGGCCGAGCCGCCAGGCAGCGAAATCGAGCCGGCCGGCAGGAGCAGGCGGCATCAATCGAGCGCCTATCGGGGGGGGGGCAACACCAGTATCGCCCAGTACCAGCCCCGCCAGCCTCAGTGCACCCAGTCCCCCCGTAACCCCCAGTCCTCCCAGTAACCCCCCAGTGCGCCCAGTCCCCCCGTAACCCCCCAGTCCTCCCAGTAACCCCCCAGTGCACCCAGTCCACCAGTAACCCCCCAGTCCTCCCAGTAACTCCCCAGTGCACCCAGTCCACCAGTAACCCCCCAGTCCTCCCAGTAACTCCCCAGTGCACCCAGTCCCCCAGTAACTCCCCAGTCCTCCCAGTAACTCCCCAGTGCACCCAGTTCACCAGTAAACCCCAGTCCTCCCAGTAACCCCCCAGTGCACCCAGTCCCCCAGTAACCCCCAGTCCTCCCAGTAACTGCCCAGTAACCCCCAGTCCTCCCAGTAACTGCCCAGTAACCCCCAGTCCTCCCAGTATCTCCCCAGTGTGCCCAGTCCCCCAGTAACCCCAGTCCTCCCATTAACCCCCCCAGTGTGCCCAGTCCTCCCAGTAACCCCCCAGTCCCCCAGTAACCCCAGTCCTCCCAGTAACTCCCCAGTGTGCCCAGTCCCCCAGTAGCCCCGCAGTGCACCCTGTCCCCATCCTAGACCCCAGTAACCCCCAGTCCCCCAGTAACACCCAGTCCTCCCAGTAACCCCCCAGTGCGTCCAGTCCCCCAGTAACCCCCACTCCTCCCAGTAACCCCCCAGTGTGTCCAGTCCCCATCCCAGCTCCCCCAGCACCCACCAGTCCCCCCAGTAACCCAGGGTCCCCCATATCCCAGTCCCTCCAGTAATCCCCAGTGTCCCAGTAACTCCGTGTGCCTTCCAGTTCCCCCCCGCCAAAGCAGCGTCTGTGCCCCCCTGTCTCCCCAGTGACCCCCAGTGCACCCAGTAACCCCTCCCCATAATCCCCAGTGCACCCAGTCCCCAACCCAGTTTCCCCAGTAACCCCCAACACCCCCAATAACCCCCATAATCCAGTGTCCCCAGTGACACCAGTGACCCGTGTCCCCAGTGACCCCAGTGTCCCCAGTGAAACCAGTGACACCAGTATCCCCAGTGCCTCCAGTGACACCAGTGTTCCCAGTGACACCAGTGCCCCCAGCAGACCCCAGTGACACCAGTGTCCCCAGTCACACCAGTGCCACCAGTGAAACTAGTGTCCCCAGTGAAACCAGTGCCTCCAGTGACACCAGTGTCCCCAGCAGACCCCAGTGACACAAATGTCCCCAGTGAAACCAATGCCTCCAGTGACACCAGTGTCTCCAGTGAAACCAGTGACACCAGTGTCCCCAGTGCCCCCACTGCCCCCAGTCACACCAGTGCCACCAGTGTGCCCAGCAGACCCCAGTGACACCAGTGACACCAGTCACACCAGTGTCCCCAGCAGACCCCAGTGACACAAATGTCCCCAGTGAAACCAATGCCTCCAGTGACACCAGTGTCTCCAGTGAAACCAGTGACACCAGTGTCCCCAGTGCCCCCACTGCCCCCAGTCACACCAGTGCCACCAGTGTGCCCAGCAGACCCCAGTGACACCAGTGTCCCCAGTCACACCAGTGACACCAGTATCCCCAGTGCCTCCAGTGACACCAGTGTTCCCAGTGACATCAGTGCCTCCAGCAGACCCCAGTGACACCAGTGACACCAGTGAAACTAGTGTCCCCAGTGAAACCAGTGACACCAGTCACACCAGTGTCCCCAGCAGACCCCAGTGCCACCAGTGTCCCCAGTCACACCAGTGCCACCAGTGAAACTAGTGTCCCCAGTGAAACCAATGCCTCCAGTGACACCAGTGTCCCCAGTGCCCCCAGTGCCCCCAGTCACACCAGTGCCACCAGTGTCCCCAGCAGACCCCAGTGACACCAGTGCCCCCAGTCACACCAGTGCCACCAGTGTCCCCAGCAGACCCCAGTAACACCAGTGACACCAGTCACACCAGTGATACCAGTGTCCCCAGCAGACCCCAGTGACACCAGTCACACCAGTCACACCAGTGATACCAGTGTGCCCAGCAGACCCCAGTGACACCAGTGACACCAGTCACACCAGTGTGCCCAGCAGACCCCAGTGACACCAGTGACACCAGTCACACCAGTGTCCCCAGCAGACCCCAGTGACACAAATGTCCCCAGTGAAACCAATGCCTCCAGTGGCACCAGTGTCTCCAGTGAAACCAGGGACACCAGTGTCCCCAGTAACACCAGTGCCCTCATCAGACCCAGTGTCCCCAGTGACACCAGTGCCTCCAGTAACAGCAGTGCCCCCAGCAGACCCAGTGTCCCCAGTGACACCCAGCCGCGGGGAGGGTGCCACCAGCCCTGCGCAGGACACGTGTCACCGTCCCTTAGGCCCGTCGGGGCTAATCCCGGGGCTTAATGGCTTTTGCTGATGGGAGCGAGGCCGCCGTCCCCGTCTCCGTCACGGTCCCCGTCTCCGTCACGGTCCCCGTCTCCGTCACCGCTGGAGCACACGGGGCCACCAGCCGGGCTGGGGGGAGCCGGCACCGGGCCCCTCTCCCTGTGTCCCCGGCCCCCCAGGGCGCGGGGACAAGGACCGACAACCCTGGGGACATGGGGCTGGCGCAGAGCAAGAGGGTGAGTGGTGGCAGGTGGCTGGGATGCCCCGGGGGACAGGGACACCCCCGAGCCCGGGGCTGGGCCCCCCATCTCCTGTGCTGGGGGTGGGAGGGGACAAGAGGGGCCACCCTGAGACACGTCCGTCTGGCTGTCCCCGTGCCATCCCCGGCGTTCAGCCTGGGGACCCCCCCCCCCCCGCATCCTTAGGTTCCAGAGTTAACGTGAAAATATCCATTGTCCTCTCCCTCCCTTCTCCCCGGGGGGAGGGACGCCGGGGGGTGACGCGGTCCCCGCCGGGGACAGCCATGGAGGGAGAGAGGATGCCCAACCCCGGAGGACCCATGGCTGTGCCCCCTCCGGTGCTGGGGGCGATGGGGGTGACAAGCAGGGACTTGGCAGTGTCCTTCGCTGTGTCCCCGGCCCGGGGAGGACCCGGAGCCAGGGACCGGCCGCGTGTCCCTCTCTGATCCCACTCTTTGCTTTTGCCAGGGTGACAACAAAGCCCCGAGGAACAGTGCGGTGCCGGGTGGGTGCTGCTGGGGCTGCTGTGGGACCCAGGGGAATGGGGACCCTGTGGGCGACGGGGACCTGGGGGGTGATGGGAACGTGGGGGGTGATGGAGACCCCAGGGACAAGGGGGACCTGGGGGGTGATGGAGACTCCAGGGGTGATGGAGACCCCAGAGGTGATGGGAATGTGGGAGTGATGGGAACCTGGGGGGCAATGGGGGCACCAGGGACAATGGGGACCCTGGAGGTGATGAGGATCCCAGGGGCGATGGGGACCTGGGGGTGATGGAGATCCCAGGGGCGATGGGGACCTGGGGGCTGATGGGGACCTGGGGGGTGATGGAGACCCCAGGGAGCAATGGGGACCCTGAGGGATGCTGGACACTCCAGGGGTGATGGGGACCCCAGGGACAATGGGGACCCCAAGGGACAATGGGAACCTTAAGGGCGCTGGGCACCCAACAGGTGGTGGGGACATCAGGGACAATGAGGACCTCAAGGAATGACGGGGACCCCAGGGGCTGATGGGGACCTCAAGGGGTGATGGGAGGACATGGGGACCGTAGGGTGGCCTGGGGGCAGGGACAGGGACACTTGGACACAGGGATCCTGGAGGGTGCTGGGGGACAGCATGTGGGGCCACAAGCCCCAAGACCCCCGGGGTTGGGGGACACGGGGGCCGGTGTCCAGGATCTCTGCCTGTGGTGGCACGTGGCTCTGGCGGGGGAGCCGGGCAGGGTCACCCCGTCCCATGGTGACCCTGTCCCAGGGTTGTCCCTTCCCTCATGGTCACCCCATGCCCCAGTGACCCCGTCCCCTGGTGACACTCTCCCACTGGTGACCACAGCCATCCTGGTGACCCTATCCCATGGTGACCCATGCTCCTGGTGACCCCATGCCTCTAGTGACCCCATCCCACGGTGACCCCATGCCCCTGGTGACCCCCGCTACCCCTCCAGAAGGTGACAGGAGCGGTGTCCTCTCCCCGGACATGGCCACCGATGGCCACGAGGGCCTCATCCAGCCCAGGAAGGTGCCAAACCCGATGCGGGAGTCCCGGAGCCACCGGGAGATGCACCGGGAGCTGCTCTTCAGCCACAGCAGGTGAACGGGGATGGGACATGGGGCATGGGGATGGGATGGTCCCCAGGTGGGTGGCCAGGTGGGGGTGGCCCTGTTGATATCTGTCTGTCCCCACAGGGGGCTCCTCCCCCGGCACAGGGCCGAGCTCCCGCGGGTGCTAGAGAGCCGGCGGCTGAGGCAGCTAAGGGAGGAGCTGCAGGGACCCCCCTCCGACCTGGAGCAGCAGCTGAGGAAACGCCACCAGAGGCTTGAGGAGGTCTGTGCCATCCCTCTGTCCCCCGTCCATCTGTCCCAGCCCTCCATCCCTACATCCAGCCCAGCCCTCCTGCCTTCACCTCACTATTCTCCATCCTTCCATCCATCCTTCCATCCATCCATCCATCCATCCACCCACCCACCCATCCTTCCTTCCTTCCTTCCATCCGTCCATCCATCCATCCACCCACCCATCCATCCTTCCTTCCTTCCTTCCATCTGTCCATCCGTCCGTCCATCCATCCATCCATCCATCCATCCATCCATCCATCCATCCATCCATCCATCCATTTATCCTCCCATCCATCCTTCCTTCCATCTTTCCATCCATCCATCCATCCATCCATCCATCCATCCATCCATCCATCCATCCATCCATCCACCCACCCATCCTTCCTTCCTTCCTTCCTTCCTTCCATCCGTCCATCCATCCATCCATCCACCCACCCATCCATCCTTCCTTCCTTCCTTCCTTCCATCTGTCCGTCCGTCCGTCCATCCATCCATCCATCCATTTATCCTCCCATCCATCCTTCCTTCCATCTTTCCATCCATCCATCCATCCATCCATCCATCCATCCATCCATCCATCCATCTACCCACCCATCCATCCTTCCATCCTTCCTTCTTTCCATCCTTCCATCCATTCACCCACCCACCCACCCATCCATCCTTCCATCCTTCCATCCACCCTCCAATCCACCCATTCATCCATCCATGCATTCATCCACCTGTGCCACCATCCATCCATCCATCCATCCATCCATCCATCCATCCATCCATCCATCCATCCATCCATCCATCCATCCCTCCCTCCCTCCCTCCCTCCCTTCAGGCACGGATGTGTCCATCCATCCATCCATCCATCCATCCATCCATCCATCCATCCATCCATCCATATGTCCTTCCGTCCCTCCATCCCTCCATCCATCCACACACCCACCCACCCAGCCCCCCTTCAGCCCCCATCCATTCCTCGTTGCTCACAGATCTGGGGGGTGGCTGAGGGAGGCCACACCATGGGGACAGTTGGGAGAGGCCAGGGCCCGGGGGCAGTTGGGTGATGGCCGGGCTGTTGGGGCAGTTGGGTTGAGGAATGGCCAGGGGAGGCTGGACTTGGGGGGTGGCCGAGGGAGGCTGTGTTGGAGGGATGGGTCAAGGGATGGTCAAGGGCCTGATGGAGGCTGGATGGATGGGACACCCCAGCCAGGAGATGGCCAGATCATGGGGATGGCTGATGGAGACCAGGTTGATGGGACACCCAGGTCAGGAGATGGTTGGGTCGTGGGGACGGCTGATGGAGTGTGGGTTGATGGGACACCCGGGCCAGGAGATGGCCAGGTCTTGGGGATGGCTGATGGAGTGTGGGTTGATGGGACACCCAGGTCAGGAGATGCCCACGCCATGGGGGTGGCTGGTGGAGTGTGGGTTGATGGGACACCCAGGTCAGGAGATGGTTGGGTTGTGGGGACAGCTGATAGAGCCCAGGTTGATGGGACACCCAGACAAGGAGATGGTTGGGTTGTGGGGACAGCTGATGGAGCCCAGGCTGATGGGACACCTAGGCCAGGAGATGCCCAAGCCATGGGGATGGCTGATGGAGTGTGGCTTGATGGGACACCCAGACAAGGAGATGGCTGGGTTGTGGGGATGGCTGATGGAGTCCAGGTTGATGGGACACCCAAGTCAGGAGATGGTTGGGTCGTGGGGATGGCTGATGGAGTGTGGGTTGATGGGACACCCAGACAAGGAGATGCCCAAGCCATGGGAATGGCTGATGGAGTGTGGGATGGTCAAGGGCCTGATGGAGGCTGGGTTGATGGGACACCCAGGCCAGGAGATGCCCAAGCCATGGGGATGGCTGATGGAGTGTGGGTTGATGGGACACCCAGGTCAGGAGATGGCTGGGTCATGGGGATGACTGAGGGGCCCCAGACCAGGACCCATGGCCGCCCCTCCTGGTCCCCACCCGCCGCAGCACGAGCGGGAGGCGGCAGCAGGGCCGGACGCAGCCCCTCGCCCCGAGTTCCTGCTGGTGCGGGACAGCCTGAGGAAGATGAAGCTGGCGGAGCCGGGTGCCTGGCAGACCTGAGCAGGAGCCGGGGCCCCCGGCACATCCCGGCGCTGGCACCGGCGCTGTCATTCTGGGAGAGCTCGTGGTCGGGGATGGCCGCGAGTACCTCCGCCTCCGTGTCCCCACGGCGGTGAGAACCAACGCGCCCGGGGCTGGAATGAGCTGGCAGAGCCCTGGGCAACGCCGGGGGGGACGCGGCAGGCAACGGTCTCACCCCGACCTGCACCTGCTCCGGCTGGAAACAACTACAAAAATATAAGAAAATAAAAGTTTTTTCATCTGGGTTTTCTTGATGCAAATGTGTCAGAGGACGGGGACGGGGTGGCGTTGGCTTGGGTTGGGTGGACGCGGTGGGGATGGAGGGCGGCCGCGGTGGGAGAGCCGTGGGGCTGGTGGTCGGTTCGGTGCCGGTCCCACCAGCGCAAATGCAGGTTGGTGTCCACCCAAGGCCTTCAGCCATCACCTCCAGCCTTCCTCCGCCCCCCTGGTCTTCCTCTCCCCCCTCTTTTTTTCTTTTTTTTTCTTTTTTTTTCTTTTTTTTTTGGGGGGGTGGGGGGGAATGTGTGTTTCTTCTCGTCGTGTTTTTATTTTTCTTTTCTGTTTCCAAAATTAAACGCGCTTCCCCTCCTGCCCCTTCCACCCCGCAGCCCTTGCCCCGTTGGGGAAAGGAAGTGCGAGAGGCTGTTTTTGAGCAAAATCTCAGATCAACAACCCAACCGCCGGGCGCGGCCAGCACCACCCCGGCCACCGGGGAGGGCACCCGGCCACCGCCATGGCCCCCGAGGAGCTCGCCGCCTCGGCCGACTACGATTACCCACCGGTGACCAACGCGACGGGGAACGGGGAGGTCTTCTCTCGGTGGGAGGTCTTCTTCACCACCGTCTTCATCCCCGTCCTCTACTCCTTCATCTTCCTCCTGGGCCTCGCGGGGAACCTCTTCGTCATCGCGCTGATGGCCAAGAAGAGGCGGGGCAAGAGGGCGGTGGACACCTTCGTGCTGAACCTGGCGGTGGCCGATGTCATCTTCGTCTGCACCTTGCCCTTCTGGGTGGTGGCGGGGGCGCGGGGCAACCGCTGGCCGCTGGGCGAGGGGCTCTGCAAGGCGAGCAGCTACGTCATCGCCGTCAACCGCTGCTCCAGCATCCTCTTCCTCACCGCCCTCAGCGTGGAGCGCTACCTGGTCATCAGGAAGGTGCTGGACACCAAGAGGACGGGTTCCCGGCGGCACGTCCACCTCACCTGCGGCCTCATCTGGGCAGCGTCCCTCCTCTTGGGCACCCCGGCCCTGCTGTACCGGCGACTGGACGGGGACGACTGCTGGGATGAAGACGGAGAGGACTTCAGCCTGGCCATGGTCTTCCTCACCTTCCTCCTGCCCTTGGGGGTCATCTCCTTCTGCTACTGCTCCATCTACTGCCGCCTCCAGCGCCACGTCCGGCTGGGCAGGGGCGTCCGGCGTTCCCACCGCGCCATCGTCACCATCGTGGCAGCCTTCCTCTGCTCCTGGTTGCCCCTCAACGCCTGCAAGGTCCTGCTCTTCTTCCTCGCCAAGGGGACGCTGGCCCTGTCCCAGGGGCAGGAGGTGGCCCTGCGGTGGGTGGTGGCCGCCAGCACCTGCCTGGCCTTCGTTAACAGCTGCGTCAACCCCCTCGTCTACGCCCTGATGGACGGGCGCTGCCATCCCCGATGTCCCCTGGGTCCCCGCGCGCCGGGGACGGCTCCCGGCGTGGCCGCCACCTCCTCCACCATCAACTCCAGCCTCGGTGGCCGGATCCGGACCAAGCGCCCCCCGGCCCCCGGCGCAGCTCCCAGCTCCAGCCGGCACCGGGGGTCCCGCGAGGCCACCCCGGGGTGAGTGTGTCTCCCCCCCCCGCCTCCACCCCAGCGTCCCCAAGGTGCCACCACCATCCCCGCCGACCCCCCAGGATCAGCTCCCCCCCCCCCCCTCATCGCCCCCCCTTCCCCCCCCCCAAAAATCCTCATCCTTCAGGAGCAGGAACCTGTTTCTAATCCCAATTTAAGCCCAATTAATACAAATTTACCCTTGTCACTAACGATATATTTTAGTCTTTGAGCTGTTTTTACCACCCCGGGGCGGGGGGGTGGGGGGAAGGGTGGGGGGGGACTCGGTGCCACCAGCTCTGCGCGACGTGGGGGCACGCCGAGAAAAAAAAACCCAACATTTTTCTCCGAATCCTTCTTTTTCCTCCAAATCCTCCTTTGATTTTCCAAATCCACTCTTTTTCCGCGCTGCCGGGGTTCCCGCCCCCCCCCCCCCCCCCCCCCCCCCCCACCTCGTGCTGCTGGGCGAGGGGTGGCCGTGGGGTGTCCCGTCCCCCCTCCCCAGACCGCGGAGGGACTCGGGGACGTTGGGAGGCTGCGGGTGGCGGGGAGTTTGTGGAGGTGCAGGGCACCGCTGCTGCCTGCTCCCTGCCTGCTCCCTGCCTGCATCTCCCCCGCCTGCACCCTGCCTACAACCTGCCTGCATCCCCTGCCTGCATCTCCCCTGTCTGCTCCCTGCCTGCTCCCTGCCTGCATCCCCTGCCTGCACCCTGCCTGCACCTCCCCTGCCTGCTCCCTGCCTGCACCCTGCCTGCACCCTGCCTGCATCCCTCCTCGCTCCCTGCCTGCAGCCTGCCTGCTCCCTGCCTGCATCTCCCCTGCCTGCACCCTGCCTGCTCCTCTCCTGCCTGCTCCCTGCCTGCACCCTGCCTGCACCTCCCCTGCCTGCACCCTGCCTGCACCCTGCCTGCAACCTGCCTGCACCGTCCTGCCTGCACCCTCCTGCCTGCTCCCTACCTGCATCTCCCCTGCCTGCACTCTGCCAGCTCCTCTCCTGCCTGCACCCTGCCCGCTCCCTGCCTGCATCTCTCCTGCCTGCACCCTGCCTGCGTGCCTGGCCTGCACCTGCCCGCTTGCAGCTCTTCCTGCCTGCTCCCTGCCTGCAGCCCTTGCCTGCACCCTCCTGCCTGCTCCCTGCCTGTTCCTTGCCTGCACCCTCCTGCCTGCACCCTGCCTGCACCTGCTTTGTTTGCAGCTCTCCCTGCCCGCTCCCTGCCCCTCTCCCTGCCTGCACCCCCACTTGCAGCCTGCCTGCATCTCCCCTGCCTGCATCTCCCCCCGGCCCTGCACCTCTCCTGCCTGCACCCTGCCCGCTCCCTGCCTGCATCTCCCTTGCCTGCACCCTGCCTGCACCCTGCCTGCACCCTGCCTGCTCCCTGCCTGCATCTCCCCGCTCCCTCCCTGCTCCCCGCCTGCATCTCTCCTGCCTGCTCCCTGCCTGCACCCTGCCTGCACCTCTCCTGCCTGCACCCTGCCCGCTCCCTGCCTGCACCCTGCCCTCCCGTCCCCGTGGGCTCCCGTGGGACGGTGCCCGGGCTGAGACACACTTTCCCCCCCTGCCCCGCGCCGGCAGCACAGGATGTGGCCGACTCACCCGCGCCAGCCACCATGATTCATCCCACACCCACCGGCGCCCGCGGCCGCGCCGTTCCCACGGCCTGGCACAGCCCTGGCACTGCCCCTCATCGTCCCCTCCTGCCTGGGGACGGGGACAGGACAGGCTGCCTTGGCTCCCGGCGGGTCCCTGCTCCGGGGAAGGGACGGTGGTGGCAGTGCCAGGGCAGCACCGTCACCCTCCTCCTGCCTGCTCTGCCCGGCTCGGTCCCTGCCTGCCACCGGCCTCCTGGGGGGGTCCTGGTGCCACGGGCCACGGCGCGGATGGGGACGGTGTCCCTGCGCTTGTTCTGCGCCCGTGTGGCACCAGGGATGGAGCCTCCACCCGGCACCGTGCCGTGCTGTGCCGTGCTGTGCCAGGCAGTGCCGTGCTGTGCTGTGTCAACTGGCACCATGTTGTGCCATACTGTGCCATGCCACCCTGTACCATGCTGTACTGTGACATCCCATGCCACCTCACCCCATCCCATCCTATACCATCCCATCCCAAGCCATGCCACACCATACCATGCCATACCATGCATGCCTTGCCATACTGTACCATCCCATCCCATGCCATCCCGTGCAATACCATGCCATGCCATCCCATCCCATAACCATCCCATGCCATCCCATCCCATAATCATCCCATGCCATCCCATCCCATAACCATCCCATGCCATCCCATGCCATTCCATGCCATCCCATCCCATAATCATCCCATGCCATCCCATCCCATCCCATATCGTACCATCCCATCCCATCCCATCCCATCCCATCCCATCCCATACCGTACCATAACCATCCCATGCCGTGCCATCCCATCCCATACCCCACCATACCATACCATGCCATACCGTACCATAACCATACCACCCATGCCATCCCATGCCATCCCGTCCCATCCCATCCCATCCCATCCCATCCTATCCCATAACCATAACCATCCCATGCCATCCCATCCCATCCCATCCCATCCCATACCATACCATGCCATCCCATCCCATCCCATCCCATACCATCCCATACCATGCCATCCCATCCCATGCCATCCCATGCCATGCCATACCATACCGTACCATAACCATCCCATCCCATCCCATCCCATAACCATACCATGCCATACTGTCCCATCCTATCCCATGCCATGCCATGCCATGCCATCCCATCTCATACCACACCATCCCATCCCATACCATACCATACCATACCATACCATCTCATACCACACCATCCCATCCCATCCCATCCCATCCCATCCCATCCCATACCATAACATACCATGCCATCCCGTCCCATGCCATGCCATGCCATCCCATTCCATACAATACTATACCACACCATTCCATGCCATGCCATGCCATCCCATGCCATCCCATCTCATACCACACCATACCATACCATACTGTCCCATGCCATCCCACGCCATCCCATGCTATCCCACGCCATCCCACGCCATCCCACGCCATGCCATGCCATGCCATGCCATGCCATGCCATCCCATCCCATCCCATACTGTACCATCCCATCCCATGCGATACTATACCACACCATTCCATGCCATGCCGTGCCGTGCTGTGCCATGCCATGCCATCCTATCCCACCCCATCCCATATTGTGCCATGCCATCCCACGCTATGCCATCCCATGCCATACCGTCCCATCCCATCCCACACCGTCCCATCCCGTCCCGTCCCGTCCCACACCATACCATACCGTACAGCACCACACCACACCGCACCACGGCACCCCGCGCCGCAACACCCTGCCCTTTGCCCCCACCGCACCCACGGCGGTGCTGTGTCCCCGTCCCCGTCCCCGGCGGTGGCGGGTGAGGCCGTGGGGCGCGGGGCGTTGCGGGGCTGGCGGTGGCCGGGAAGGTGTTGCTCACCCGCTCCTCCCCTCCGCCTCAAGTCCCAACACGTCCCCGTGGCCCGGGCGCAGCAGAGCCGGCAGCGGCGGCGAGCGCCCAGGTAAGGCATCGCCCCCCGCCACCCCCCCTCCAGCCCCCCGCGCCCTGCCTCAGTTTCCCCAACCCACCCTGCGCCCCAACGGGGGGAAACTGAGGCACGGCGGCGGCGGGGTGGGGTGGGAAGCCATGCAAAACCACCTTCAGCGACCCCCCCCCCCCCCGCCCCGCTCCCACCCCTTCCCCGACACCCCCCCCCCCCCCAAAAATAAAAGACCAAGGGGGGTGTCGGGGTGCTGGGGGGAGCCCCTTTCCCACGGCTGCCCCCACCCCGGCAGCCGCCTCCAGCCCAGACGGAAAAGAAATCAAAACTGGGAGAGGCGCCCAGCGAAACCGGCCGGGGCGGGAGGGTGCAGCCCCCCCGCTCCCCCCCCCCCCCAGGCCGCACCCCGACCACCTTTGCCCCCGGGATGGGTCCCATCCAGGTTCCCAGCTGCCGGGCACGTGTTTGCGCACCTTTGTTTATCGTAGGACCTACAAGAAGGCAGGCAGAGCAAACACCGCCTCGCCTGCCTTCCTCCCCCCCCCTCCCACCGCCGCCATCGCCGCAGCCGCCCAGGAGGACACGGGGCGATGCTGAGGGTCGGGGGGGGTTCAGGGGGGGCTTCACCCGTGGGTGCTCCCCGGGGGGTGGCGCGGGGACAAGGCGTCTCCCCGCTGTCGCCCGTAGGGTCCCGGCCCGGCATGGGGGAGGCGAGCGACACCGACAGCGGGATCATGCTGCATTCGGGTGAGCACCGGGGGGGAGGGGGGGGGGTATTTGGGGAGGGGGGTGGTGGGGAAAGTTTTGGGGTGCCCCCCCATCCCCCATGGGTGCTCTTATAGACGTGCCCCCCCCCCCCTCCCCGGGCTGAGAACGGGGCACTTCGGTGCATGGGAAGACACAAAAGCTCCTGGGGAGGGGGAAAAAAATGGGGGAAATGGGGGTTTCCCGTGGTTTCGGGGGGGGGGGGGGGCACCCAAGCGTGGCGAAGGGGCTGGGGCTGGTCGGTGGGGGGGGGGGGGGGGGGCCGGCTTTGACTCAGCCGGGTTTTGCTCCGGGACGGCTGAGTCAGGGCGAAACCTTGTGTGTGTCCCGTCCCCCCCTCTCCGTGCTGGGAAACCACGGCTGCCCCGGGGGAGCTGGAGCACCCACGGGTGCTGCCGGGGAGGGGGGGTGCGGCTGGGGGGGGGTGACGCTGCTTTTCCTCCCTTCTGGCATCGGGGGAAACTGAGGCAGGGAGGGGGTGTTGCGGGGGGTGCATCTCAGCAGCTCTCCGTCTCCTCTCCGTCCCTCCGTCCCCCCCCCTCCGTCCCTCCCCAGGCCCCGACAGCCCCGTGCCCCCCCTGAAGGAGCGGGCACAGGCCGGGCGCAGGCGGCAGCAGGCGTTGGAGGCCCGGCTGGAGACCTGCGTGCAGGAGCTGCGGCGGCTCTGCCTGCGCGAGGCGGTGAGCGGGGCGGGGGGGACACCCTGCCCCAACTCCCCCCCCCAGCACCCACGCCTCCCCCCCGGCAGCGGCTCAGCGCCCCCGTGCCGTCCCCAGGAGCTGACGGGGACACTGCCCCGCGAGTACCCCCTGAAAGCCGGCGAGAAGCCCCCCAAGGTCCGGCGCAGGATCGGGGCCGCCTTCAAGCTGGATGAGACCCTCGTCCTGCGCGGGGCGGTGAGGGGCTCCCCGGGGAGCGAAGGGGGTGGGGGGGCCCTGGGGGGTGGGGGGGATCCCTCTCCATCCCATCCCATCCCAGAGCTGTGGGAGATGCCCAAGTGGCACCAGGAGAAGCACCATGTTGTGCCATGCCATGCCATGCAGTGACATGCTGTGCTATCCCATCCTATCCCCATCCCATTGCATCCTTTCCCTATCCCCATCCCATCCCATCCTTTCCCTATCCCCATCCCATCCCATTCTATCCCATGCCATGCCATCCCATGCCATGCCATCGCATGCCGTCCTGTCCCATTCCATGACATCCTATCCCCTCCCCATCCCATGCCATCTCCATGCCATGCCATGCCATGCCATCCTATCCTATCCCATGCTATCCCGTCCCATGCCATGCCATGCTGTCCCATCCCCACCCCATCCCATGCCATGCCATCCCCATCCCATGCCATCCTATGCCATCCCGTCCCACACCATCCCATCCCATGCCATCCCATCCCCATCCCGTGCCATCCTATGCCATCCCGTCCCACACCATCCCATCCCATGCCATCCCATCCCCATCCCATGCCATCCTATGCCATCCCGTCCCACACCATCCCATCCCATGCCATCCCATCCCCATCCCGTGCCATCCTATGCCATCCCGTCCCACACCATCCCATCCCATGCCATCCCATCCCCATCCCATGCCATCCTATGCCATCCCGTCCCACACCATCCCATCCCATGCCATCCCATCCCCATCCCATGCCATCCTATGCCATCCCGTCCCACACCATCCCATCCCATGCCATCCCATCCCCATCCCGTGCCATCCTATGCCATCCCATCCCATCCCATGCCATCCCATGTCATCCCATGCCATTCCATCCTCTTCCCATCCCATCCCCATGCCATCCCATCCCATCCCCATGCCATCCCATCCCATCCTATCCCTGTCCCACCCCATCCCATGCCATGCCATCCCCATCCCATGCCATCCTATGCCATCCCGTCCCACACCATCCCATCCCATCCCATGCCATCCCATGCCATTCCATCCTCTTCCCATCCCATCCCCATCCCATGCCATCCTATGCCATCCCATCCCATCCCATCCCATCCCATGCCATGCCATGTCATCCCATGCCATTCCATCCTCTTCCCATCTCATCCCCATGCCATGCCATCCCATCCCATGCCATCCCATGTCATCCCATGACATTCCATCCTCTTCCCATCTCATCCCCATGCCATGCCATCCCATCCCATGCCATCCCATGTCATCCCATGCC
Source organism: Alca torda (assembly GCA_008658365.1). Lineage (NCBI taxonomy): Eukaryota > Metazoa > Chordata > Aves > Charadriiformes > Alcidae > Alca > Alca torda. The sequence goes on along the minus strand of CM018095.1, from coordinate 1,662,676 downwards.
ATTCCATCCTCTTCCCATCTCATCCCCATGCCATGCCATCCCATCCCATGCCATCCCATCCTCTTCCCATCTCATCCCCATGCCATGCCATCCCATCCCATGCCATCCCATGTCATCCCATGCCATTCCATCCTCTTCCCATCTCATCCCCATGCCATGCCATCCCATCCCATGCCATTCTATCCCATCCCATCCCATCCCATCCCATAATATCCCACACCATCCCACACCATCCCATGCCACGATGTCACCATCCCCATCCCACAGCAGAAATTCTTCCTCCCCCTCGTTACGCCGAGCCACCGTCAGCCGTGCCGGCGTGGCGGCTGGCGGGTGCCGGGTGCCGGGTGCCGGGTGGCGGGTGCCGAGCGCGTCCGCTGCCTCCCCAGGACCCGCTGAGCGCCCTGGAGCGGGACCTGGCGCTGCAGCTGCAGATCGCCAAGGCCGCGCGGCGCCTGTGCCGCGAGGAGAACATCAGCAAGCGCCTGCGCAAGCGGCGGCAGACGGCGGCGCTGCTGGAGGAGCAGAAGCTGAAGGACCTGGAGAACATCCTCAACCAGCGCCGGCTCCTGGCCGGCCGACGGCCACTGTCCTCCCCCGCCGGAACCGCTGCTACCGAGGGTGAGCCCCCCCTCCCCGGCCGTGTGAGCGCGGCCCCCTCCCTGGGTTGGTGGTGGCTCCTTCGGGGGGTGCTGGAGGTCAGGGGGGCAGGAACGGGGGCGGCTCGGCTGGGTGTCGCTGATGAACGCGCCCCGGTATGGCATCCCTGGAGTGTGCACCCCAATCCTTCGGTCCCGGTGGATGCACCCCCCTGGACGCACCCCAGTTCCCCATCCCCAGGGAATTCAACCTCTGGATGAACCCCAAAAAGCCATTGCTGGTGAATGCACCCCAATTCCCTATCCCTGGTGAACCCAACCCCCTGGATGCACCCCAGAATGCCACCCCCCAGGGAACGCGCCCCAGTTCCCCATCCCCAGGGAATGCAACCTCTGGATGTGCCCCAAAATGGCATGCCCAGGGAATGCACCCCAATTCCCTATCCCTGGTGAATGCACCCCCCTGGATGCGCTTCAATTCCCCATTCCCAGGGAATGCAACCCCTGGATGCGCCCCAAAATGCCATCCCGAGGGAATGCACCCCAATTCCCTATCCCTGGTGAATCCAACCCCTTGGATGCATCCCAATTCCCCATCCCCAGGGAATGCACCCCAATCTCCCATCCCTGGTGAATCCAACCCCCTGGATGCACCTCAATTCCCCATCCCCAGGGAATGCAACCTCTGGATGTGCCCCAAAATGGCATGCCCAGGGAATGCACCCCAATTCCCTATCCCTGGTGAATGCACCCCCCTGGATGCGCTTCAATTCCCCATTCCCAGGGAATGCAACCCCTGGATGTGCCCCAAAATGCCATCCCGAGGGAATGCACCCCAATTCCCTATCCCTGGTGAATCCAACCCCTTGGATGCATCCCAATTCCCCATCCCCAGGGAATGCACCCCAATCTCCCATCCCTGGTGAATCCAACCCCCTGGATGCACCTCAATTCCCCATCCCCAGGGAATGCACCCCCATGGATGAAGCCCAAAATGCCATTCCTGGTGAATGCACCCCAATTCCCTGTCCCTGGTGAATCCAACCCCCCTGGATGCACCTCAATTCCCCATCCCCAGGGAATGCAACCCCTGGATGCGCCCCAGAATGCCAACCCCAGGGAATACACCCCAGTTCCTTGTCCCTGGTGAATCCACCCCCCTGGATGCGCCCCGAAACGCCATCCCTGGTGCGTGTCGCGCAGTGTGCTCTCCCCATGGATGCATCCCAACCTCCCCACCCCCAGCGGGAGCCCCCCGCCACGCTCTCCCCGATGGGCGCACCCCGGCGAACGCACCCCAATGCTTCATCCCTGGTGATTGCACCCCGAAATGACATCCCCGGGGATTGCACCCCCGGGATTGCACCCCAATATGCCATCCCCTGGGATTGCACCCCGAAATGCCATCCCCGGGGATTGCACCCCCAGGAATGCACCCCGATACTTCATCCCTGGTGATTGCACCCCCATACGCCATCCCCAGGGACTGCACCCCCAGGAATGCACCCCAAAACTTCCTCCCCCGTGCACGCACCCCTGAATGCACCCCAAAATTTCATACCTCGTGGTTGCACCCCCGAATGCACCCCGATAACTTCCTTCCTCCCGGCGCGTGCACCCCCATACACCACCCCTGCCGTGTGCACCCCCATGGCTGCACCCCGATACCTCACCCTGCTGATTGCACCCCTGAACGCGCCCCAAACCTTCATCCCCCATGACTGCACCCATGTGAATGCACCCCAAAACTTCCTCCCCCGTGCACGCACCAGGGAATGCTCCCCCCTGGATGCGCCCAAATTCCCCATCCCCAGGGAGTGCAACCCCTGGATGAACCCCAAAAAGCATGAATGCACCCCAAAACTTCATCCCCCGTGGTCGCACCCATGTGAATGCACCCCGATACTTCCTCCCCAGTGCATGCACCCCTGAGTGCACCCCAAAACTTCCTCCCCCATGGTCGCACCCCTGAATGCACCCCGATACTTCCTCCCCAGCGCATGCACCCCTGAATGCACCCCAAAACTTCATCCCCCATGGTCGCATCCCTGAATGCACCCCAAAACTTCCTCCCCAGTGCATGCACCCCTGAGTGCACCCCAAAACTTCATCCCCCGTGGTTGTACCCATGTGAATGCACCCCAAAACTTCCTCCCCAGTGCATGCACCCCTGAATGCACCCCAAAACTTCATCCCCCATGGTCGCACCCCTGAATGCACCCCAAAACTTCATCCCCCATGGTCGCACCCCTGAATGCACCCCAAAACTTCATCCCCCGTGGTTGCACCCATGTGAATGCACCCCAAAACTTCCTCCCCAGTGCATGCACCCCTGAGTGCACCCCAAAACTTCATCCCCCATGGTCGCACCCCTGAATGCACCCCAAAACTTCCTCCCCAGTGCATGCACCCCTGAATGCACCCCAAAACTTCATCCCCCGTGGTCGCACCCATGTGAATGCACCCCAAAACTTCCTCCCCAGTGCATGCACCCCTGAGTGCACCCCAAAACTTCATCCCCCATGGTCGCACCCCTGAATGCACCCCGATACTTCCTCCCCAGCGCATGCATCCCCATACAGCACCCCTGCCATGTGCACCCCCACGGCTGCACCCCAATAACTCATCCCCAGTGATTGCACCCCCATGACTGCCCCCCAATTCGCCACCCCCAGCGAGAGCACCCCAACGGGTGGCAGGATTTGGCCCGGCTGCCGTGTCTCCATCCCGGTGGCGGCAATTCCGGCGGGTCCCCGCTCGCCCTGGCACGTGCCGTGACCTCGGCTCCATCCCCACCACCCTCCCCGAGGTCCGGGGACGGGGTGACGGCGGCTCCTTCCCTGCTGGTGCCCCCAAACCAGCCCAGCACCCTTCCTGCTGCCCGGCCTGGGCAGGCTGGGAGCTGCCCGCAGCGCCGGCACACGGCTCGGCAAAGCCGGCCTGGCCGGTACCGCCACCGTCCCGGAGCGTGTCGGGACAGGCGGCGTGGGAGAAGGGGAGCGGAGGCCTCCGGGGACGCGTTGGGTGGCGGCGGGTGCCGTGGGAGAGTTTTGGCAGCCGGCGGCGGCACCGGCGCCCTTCTCAGCCGTCCCCCGCCCCGCAGAGCTCAGCGCCTCCGACGAGAGCTCCCTGTCGGACGCCGTCCTGCTGGAGGAGGGTAAGGGGGCTGCGGGGAGCGGGGCTGGGGGGGGACGTGGCCCCCCGTGTGTCCCCTCCATCCCAACCCTCCGTCTCACCCGCAGAGGAGACGCGGCCGCCAGGACCCGGCACCCCGCGAGGGTCCCCGTCCCCCGAGCAGCCCCGCGAGGCAGAGGGGTCGGGGACCCCCCCCGCCCCCCCCAGCCCCTGGCAGGAGACCAGCCTCGACAGACCCTACGAGAAGGCCACCAAACCCGGCGTTGACGCCGGGGATGGGGAAACCCGGGGCTCCCGGTGCTACCCCGCGTCCCCAGCAGCCGCCCCCGGCAGCCCCGACCCCGCAGCCGCGCCGGCGCCCAGGGCGGGGGACGTCCCTCCCTACCGCTTCGTCCCCATCAGGACCCTGGTGCTGTGCCGGCAGGCGGGTTCCAGCGCTCCCAGCACCCCGGAGCCATCGGTCCGGCGGGGACAGTCCCAGTCCTTGAGGTATGTCCTTGTGCGTGGGGAGGGGGCTTCTGCGAGGGGGGAGGGAGCTAAAGCCCTGGGGAGAAGGCTGGAGAGAACTTTATGGGGGGGGAGGATGGAGACAACCCCATGGGGAGGAGGTTGGAGATAACTATGGGGAGGAGGATGGAGACAACGCCATGGGGAAGAGGTTGGAGATAATCCCATGGGGAGGAGGTGGGAGATAATCCCATGGGGAGGATGGAGCTAAAGCCATGGGAAGGAGGTGGGAGATAACTATGGGGAGGAGGATGGAGAAAACGCCATGGGGAGGAGGAGGTTGGAGATAATCCCATGGGGAGGATGGAGATAAACCCATAGGGAGGAGGTTGGAGATAACTCCCTGAGGAAGAGGATGGAGATATCCTCATGGGGAGGATGGAGACAACCCCATGGGGAGGAGGTGGGAGACAACCCCATGGGGAGGAGGTGGGAGACAACCCCATGGGGAGGAGGTGGGAGATACTCCCATGGGGAGGATGGAGCTAAAGCCATGGGGAGGAGGTTGGAGATAACACCAAGGGGATGATGGACCTAACCCTATGTGGAGGATGGAGACAACTTTATGGGGAGGATGGAGATAACCCTGTGGGGAGGTTGAAGGTAATCCTGTGGGGAGGATGGAGACAACCCCGTGGGGAGGATGGTGACAACCCCATGGGGAGGAGGTTGCAGATAAACCTACGTAGAGGGTGGACAAAAATCCATGGGAGGAGGATGGAGATAATCCTATGGGGAGGGTGGAGCTAAACTCATGGGGAGGAGGTTGGAGCTAGCCCCATGGAGATGACGGAGCTCAACCTATGGGGTTGGAGATAACTTCATGAGGAGGAGGAAGGAGGTATCCTCATGGGGAGGATGGAGCTAAAGTCACGGGGAGGAGGATGGACATAGTCCCATGGGGAGGAAGATGGAGCTAACCCTCTGGGGAGGATGGAGACAACCCTGTGGGGGAGGTTGGAGAGAACACCATGAGGGCTGTTGGAGACAAGCCCACGTGGAGGATGGAGATAACCCCATAGGAGAAGGATGGAGACAATCCCATAGGAAGGATGGAGATAACCCCATAGGAGAAGGATGGAGACAATCCCATAGGGAAAATGGAGCTAACCCCATGGGAGGAGGATGGAGCTAACCCCATGGGAGAAGGATGGAGATAATCCCATAGGGAGGATGGAGATAACCCCATAGGAGAAGGATGGAGACAATCCCATAGGGAAAATGGAGCTAACCCCATGGGAGGAGGATGGAGATAACCCCATGGTAGAAGCATGGAGATAATCCCATAGGGAGGATGGAGATAACCCAACTGGGAGGACGAAGCCAACCCCACAGGGAGGAGGCTGGAACCAACCCCATGGGGGAGGTTGGGGACAACCCCATGAGGGTCGTTGGAGATAAACCCATGTGGAGGATGGAGATAACCCCATGGGAGGAGGATGGAGGTAACCCAACGGGGAGGATGGAGACAATCCCATAGGGAGAATGGAGATAACCCAACGGGGAGGACAGAGCCAACCCCACGGGGAGGAGGCTGGAGCCAGCCCCATGGGGATGGTGCACCCTACTGCCATGGGGTGCTCAGCCCCCCGCCCCCCCCGCCACCCCTTTCCCCCGGGCGCGGGGACGGGGTGACCTGCAGCCGCGGCCCCCCTGCCCGCAGGGTGGAGACGTGCTGGCAGCCCGGGGAGCCGCGGGGCCGCAGCGCCGTACCCCGCCGGCGCCCCACCTACTACACGGTGACGGTGCCCGCCTCCGTCATCCCCAACATCCCGAGCCCCGGCCCAGCGCACCGCTCCGGCTCCGACGACAGCATCTCCGACCTCTCCAGCGTCTCCCACGCCACCTCTCCGGGCAGCAGCAGCCCCGACGTCTCCTTCCCGCGCCCCCCGCTCCCACCGCCCCTCGTCGAACCTGGGTACTACCCTCGGGTGCCCACCGGTTCCTGCCGCCCGCCGGCCCCCCGGCTTTCCTCTACGAGCAGGATCTGGCCCCTTTACGCTACCAGCGCCTGGTGCCCTCCCACAGCCGCATCGTGCGCACCCCCTCGCTCAAGGACTACGCGCCGGCGGGGGGCCGGGGGGTCTCCAAGGCGGCCGTCACCGAGGAGCTCATGTCGTGGCACCAGCGTGCCCGGCTGCGGGGTGCCCGTCCCCACTCCCTCGACCGGCAAGGGGCCTTTCGGGGACCCCGTGGTGGCACCGGCAGGGACATGCCCATCACCCGTGGGGTCCTGCCGTGGGCTCAGGTAGGGCACGGGGTCCGGCTGGTGTGGGGACGTGGGAGGGTGGGGGGCACCGCAGTGCCCGTCCCCATGTGGGGGCCCCGTGGGTGCTGCCCTGCGGGTGACTGGGTGACACGAGTTGTCACCCTGAGGTGGGTTCAAGGACAAGTGGCTCTGGGGAGGTCCCACCAGGGTGCCCAGAGCAGGAGTGGGGTCCTGAGGGGGTCCGTGGGGAAGAATTGGGGTTCCCATGAGGGTCCTCGGGGCAGGACTGGGATCCCGTGAAGGTCCCTGGGGCAGGACCAGAGTCTCGGGAGGGTCTTGGGGACAGGACCAAGGTCCTTCAAGGTCCTTTGGGGCAGGATCAGGACCCTCTGAGGTCCCTTTGGGCAGGTCTGGGGTCCCACGGGCTGGGCCGGGGGTCCCACAAGGGTCCCTGGGCAGGAGCAGGATCCGAAGGGGGTCCTTGGGGCAGGACCGGGGTCCTGGGGGGGTCCCAGGGGGGAGATCAGGGTCCTGAGGGGACTGTGGGGGAAGAACTGGGGTCCCATGAGGGTCCCTTGGGGCAAGACTGGGGACCTCCAAGGGTCCTTAGGACAGGACTGGTGAAGGTCCCTTGGGGCAAGAGCAGCTCCTAAGGGGGTCCCGGGGTGGGGGGGTGGGGATCGGGGTCCCAGTAGGGTCCCGGGGGCAGGACTGGGGTCCTGAGGAGGTCCCACAGCCAGCACCGGGGGCTCCTGAGGGTCTTGGGCACAGGAGCAATGTCCCTCAAGGTCCTTTGGGGTGGCATGGGGACCCTCTGGGGGGGTCCATGAGCAGGGCTGGGGTCCCGCGAGGGTCCCTGAGGTCCCAGGAGCGTCCCTGGGACAGGACCAGGATCCTAACGGGGTCCCTGGGGCAGGACTGGGGTCCCACGCGGGTCCCTCCGGTGACACCCGGGGTCCCACGAGCAGGACCCAGGTTCCCATGTGCGTCCCTGGGGCAGCACCGGGGGTGCCCCTCGCCGGGGGGGGTGTGTGCCTGGAGACAATTTGGGGTGCCAGCACCCTCCCCTCCAGCCGGGGGGTCCCGCGGGGAGGGGTGCCTGCAGCAGACGGTGGCACAACCGGGGCCCACGCTGGGCAAGGGGGGACGTGCGGCCGTGTGTGTCCCCCCCCCCCGCCCAGCTCCTGCCCCGGGCCGTGTCGCCCCCCGGGGTGCTGCCATGGCGCAGGGTGGGGTGCCGGCCCCCCACGGGCTCCTTCTCCCCCGCAGGCCCCCCCCGCTGCGCGTCCTGCGGCGCTCCCCGGACGGCGTGCCCGTGCAGGTCTACCTGCCTGAGAACGGCGAGATCGTCACACAAGTGTAAGCGCAGACACCACCACTACCCCCCCCCCGCCCCCCCCCCAGCACCCCGGGGGGGCACAGCCTGGCTGGCCCAGGCACAGTGGGGACGGGCCTGCCCCACACCCCCCCCACCCCGGTGTGGGGACATGGATGGGGGGCGCAGCTGCCCCCTCAGCACCCCTGGGTGCTCGGGGGTGGGACAGGGTGGCAGGGGCTGGCCCCCCCCCCCCCCGGCTGTGTCACCCCCCCACCACCGTGCCCCGATGCTGACGGTGCCCCCGCGATCCCCGATTTGTTGGTCTCTAATAAAAGTGGTCGTTGGGGTGCCCCCGTCCTCGCCACCCCCCCCCGGGACGTATCACCTTTGTCTCCAGCCCTGTCCCCCCCCGCCCCGAGTCCCCCAGCCCCTGGGGCCATTGCCAGGATCGGGCCCCGTTGGCGGGGGGGGCCGGCTGTGCCTCTGTGGGCTTGGGGTAGTGACAGGGTCACCCCAGGGCCAGGGGGGTGCCCGGGTCCAGCTGTGCCCCCCCCCCCCCCCGGCACCCAGCGAGCCCTTGGCCTGGCGGGGATGGGGGTGCTGGGAAAGGGGGTGCTGGGAAAGGGGGTGCAGGGGGGGTGCAGAGGAGGGGAGTGCTGGGGGAAGGGGCTGCAGGGAAAGGGGGTGCTGGGGAGGGGGGTCCTGGTAGAGAGGGTGCAGGGAAGGGGGGCTGCAGGGAAAGAGGGTGCAGGGAAAGGGGGTGCAGGGAAAGGGGGTGCTGGGAAAGAGGGTGCAGGGGCGTGCAGAGGAGGGGGTGCTGGAGAAAGGGGGTGCTGGGAAAGAGGGTGCAGGGAAAAGGGGTGCTGTGGAGGGGGTGCTGGGAAAGGGGGTGCAAAGGATGGGGGTGCTGGGGGGTGCAGTGGAGGGGGTGCTGGGAAAGGGGGTGCAGGGAAAAGGGGTGCTGGGAAAGAGGGTGCAGGTAAAGGGAGTGCAGGGAAAGGGGTGCTGGGGAGGGGGTGCTGGGAAAGGGGGGTGCCGGGGAGGGGGTGCTGGGAAAGAGGGTGCAGGGAAAGGGTGTTGGAGATGGGGGTGCTGGTAGAGGGGGTGCAGGGAATGGGGGGGTGCAGGGAAAGGGGGTGCAGGGGATGGGGGTGCTGGGGGGTGCAGTGGAGGGGGTGCTGAGAAAGGGGGTGCAGGGAAAAGGGGTGCTGGGAAAAGGAGATGCTGGGGAGTGCTGGGGAGGGGGTGCTGAGAAAGGGTGTGCTGGGGGGGTGCAGAGGAGGGAGGTGCAGAGGAGGGGGGTGCTGGGGAAAGGGGGTGCTGGGGAAAGGGGGTGCTGGGGGGTGCAGTGGAGGGGGTGCAGGGAAAAGGGGTGCTGGGAAAGAGGGTACAGGGAAAGGGGGTGCTGGGGAGGGGGTGCTGGGAAAGGGAGTGCAGGGAAGGGAGGGGGCAGGAGCAATGGATGGGGGGCAGGGGAGGGGTGCAGGGGTGCAGAGAGAGGGGAAATATGGGGTGCAGGGGAAGGGGGAAAGGGGAAAGGTGGGGTGCAGGGGGGATGAGGGGGTGCAGGGGAAGGGGTGCAGGGATGGGTGAAGGGACGGGGTGCAGGGGGAAGGGAAATAAGGGGTGCTGGGGAAGGATGGGGTTGGAAAAAGGGTGCTGGGAAGGGCAATAATGGGGGGCTGGGGGGCAGGGGAGGGGTGCCGGGGGTGGGGAAGGGAAGGGGTGCAAGGAAAGGGGGTGCTGGGGTGGGAGGGGGCAGGAGCAATGGATGGGGGGGCAGGGGAGGGGGGCAGGGAAGGAAAGGGTGCAGGGAAAGGTGCGGGATGGGGTGCAGGGGTGCAGAGGGAGGGGAAGTAAGGGGTGCTGGGGAAGGGGGAAAGGGGAACGGTGGGGTGCGGGGGGGGGGATGAGGGGGTGCAGGGGAAGGGGTGCAGGGATGGGTGAAGGGATGGGGTGCAGGGGGAAGGGAAATAAGGGGTGCTGGGGAAGGGGGAAAGGGGAAAGGTGGGGTGCGGGGGGGGGGGATGAGGGGGTACAGCGGGGGGTGCGGGGATGGGGCGCAGGGGAAGGGAAATGAGGGGTGCTGGGGAAGGGGGAAAGGGGAAAGGTGGGGTGCGGGGGGGGGGATGAGGGGGTACAGCGGGGGGTGCGGGGATGGGGCGCAGGGGAAGGGAAATGAGGGGTGCTGGGGAAGGGGGGGGTGCAAGGGCGAGCGAAGGGATGGGGAGATGCGGGGTGCGGGGGAGGGCAGGGAGGGGGGCTCGGGTCCGGTTGGCGGTCCGACGGCCGGAGCCCACCCCCTCCCCCGGAGCAGCCCTGCCCGGCCGTGCCCGGGGGCGGGCGGGGGCCGGGGCCGGCGGCTGCGGCGGGAGGCGGCGCCGCCGGGAGAGGGGGGGGCACCGGGCAGCGACCGAGCGCCGCCGGCTGCGGCGTCACTGCGGGCCTGCGCCGGCCCCGCACCGGGAGCCGCCGGCACCGGGATCCATCGGCACCGGGATCCACCGGGAGCCGCCGGCACAGGGAGCCACCGGGATCCACCGGTATCGGGATCCACCGGCCCCGGTATCTACCGGGATCCACCGACACCGGGAGCCGCCGGCCCCGGGTTCTACCAGCACCGGGATCCACCGGCCCCGCGGTCCCGGCCCCATCCCCGCCGCCCCGGGCCCGTTTGTCGCCCCACCGCCCCCGTCCCCGGGCAGCTCCGATCGGGGACACCGGGCCCGGCCCCTCGCCGCCCCCCCGGGCCGCCCCCGGGATGGGGCCCGGCGGTCCCGGCTGGCCGCTGGCCGGCACCGTGCTGGTGGCCGTGGCCGCCTCGCTGGGTAAGAGACACGGCGGGGGGGATGGGGGGGGGGACGACCGGCGGCAGCTGGGGGGGGCGGTGCCACCCTGCGACGGGACCCGGTGCCACCGGCTGCGACCGTGGGACAGCTCGGGGTGGGACCCGGCGCCGCCGGCTGCGACCGTGACTGCGCCCTTCGCACGGGGGTTGCGTGCGCCAGACGTGTCCCACTGCGTCCCCTCCCCACACACCCCACACACGACACTTTCAAAGTGTCCCCAAGGGCCACTTGTCCCCGGGAGCCATGCGCACACGGAGCCGGTGGCCGTTGGAGCTGGGACGCCCCGTCCCGGGGGATTTGGGGGTTTCCCGCAGACGCGCCCCGTGCCTCAGTTTCCCCACTTGGCTCTGAGCTGCCCCGGTCCCGCTGGGCGGCGAGTGAACCCCCCGAGAGGCCACTTGGAGCTGGTGGGGAGCGAGCTGGACACTCCGAGGGAAGCGGCCCCCACCCCGGTGGCTTCCCGGCCACTGTCCCCACGCCTCCGGCCACCCCCAGGCCTCGGCCCGCGGCTATTTCTGGGAGCGCATGTGGCTCCGGCCAGAAATAGAGCTGGGAGCGTCGCTGGAGCAGCCGGGCTGGGGGGCGGCCTGGGGGGGCTGGGGGCTGGGTGAGACAGAGCACAAGGATGTGGGGAAGGATGGAGCAGGGTCCAGGGGGATGTGGGGCAGGATGGAGCAGGGTTGGGGGGTGGGGGTGGGGGAAAAATGGGGCAGGATGGGTGGGGTATGGGGAGATGTGGGACAAGATGGAGCTAGATCCAGGGGAATGTGGGGCAGGATGGAGTGGGGTCTGGGGGGGATAAGACATGGGGCAGAGTGGAACAGGATCCAGGGGGATGTGGGGCAGGATGGAGCCGGGTTGGGGTGGGGAGGGGGGGGAAACATGGGGCAGGATGGGTGGGATACAGGGAGATGTGGGACAGGATGGAGCCAGATCCAGGGGAATGTGGGGCAGGATGGAGTGGGCTCAGGGGAGGGACATAGGGTAGGATGGAGCAGGATCCAGGAGGATGTGGGGCAGGATGGAGCCGGGTTGGGGTGGGGAGGGGGGGGAAACATGGGGCAGGATGGGTGGGATACAGGGAGATGTGTGGGACAGGATGGAGCAGGATCCAGGGGGATGTGGGGCAGGATGGAGCGGGGTCGGGAGGGGGGACATAGGGGCAGGATGGAGCAGAATCCAGGGGGATGTGGGGCAGGATGGATGGGGTACAGGGGGCTGTGGGGCAGGATGGACCAGAGTATGGGGGCACATGGGGCAGGGTATGGGGGGACATGGGTCAGGATGGAGTGGGATATGGGGGACAGGGGCAGGATGAAGGGGGTGTGTAGGGGCACATGGGGTGGGACGGAGTAGCGTACAGGGTGATGTGGGGCAGGGTGGAGCAGGCTATGGGGGATGGGGGGTAGGATGGAAGGGGTCATGGGGGGACACAGGGGCAGGGGATGGGGGGGCAGGATGGAGTGAGGTGCAGGGTACAGAGGCATAGGATAGAGCAGGTTATGGGGGGGATGTGGGGCAGGATGGATGGGATACAGGGGCATGTGAAGCAGGATGGGTGGGGGGGGGAAGGGAGCAAGATGGAACAGGATATGGGGGATGGGGAGCAGGATGGAGAGGGGTCTGGGGGGTACATAGGGGCAGGGGGTGGGGGGACAGGATAGAGCGGGCTCTGGGGGGATGTGGGGCAGGATGGATGGGGTACAGGGGGATGTGAAGCAGGATGGGCAGGGTTGGGGGGCAAGGGGGCAGGATGGAGCGGGGTCTGGGGGGGGTGCATAGGGGCAGGGTCTGGGGGGGGACAGGATAGAGCGGGGTCTGGGGGGATGTGGGGCAGGATGGAACAGGATATGGGGGACAGGGGGGGCAGGATGGAGCAGGGTCTGGGGGGTGCATAGGGGCAGGGTCTGGGGGGGGACAGGATAGAGTGGGGTCTGGGGGGATGTGGGGCAGGATAGAGCGGGGTCTGGGGGGTACATAGGGGCAGGGGGTGGGGGGGACAGGATAGAGCGGGGTCTGGGGGGATGTGGGGCAGGATGGAGTGGGGTCTGGGGGGGTGCATAGGGGCAGGGTATGGGGGGGACAGGATAGAGCGGGTCTGGGGGGATGTGGGGCAGGATGGAGTGGGGTCTGGGGGGTACATAGGGGCAGGGTATGGGGGGGACAGGATAGAGCGGGCTCTGGGGGGATGTGGGGCAGGATGGATGGGGTACAGGGGGATGTGAAGCAGGATGGGCAGGGTTGGGGGGCAAGGGGGCAGGATGGAGCAGGGTCTGGGGGGGGTGCATAGGGGCAGGGTCTGGGGGGGGACAGGATAGAGCGGGGTCTGGGGGGATGTGGGGCAGGATGGAACAGGATATGGGGGACAGGGGGGGCAGGATGGAGCAGGGTCTGGGGGGTGCATAGGGGCAGGGTCTGGGGGGGGACAGGATAGAGCGGGTCTGGGGGGGGATGTGGGGCAGGATGGAGTGGGGTCTGGGGGGTACATAGGGGCAGGGTATGTGGGGGACAGGATAGAGCAGGGTCTGGGGGGATGTGGGGCAGGATAGAGCGGGGTCTGGGGGGTACATAGGGGCAGGGTATGGGGGGGACAGGATAGAGCGGGCTCTGGGGGGATGTGGGGCAGGATGGATGGGGTACAGGGGGATGTGAAGCAGGATGGGCAGGGTTGGGGGGCAAGGGGGCAGGATGGAGCAGGGTCTGGGGGGATGTGGGGCAGGATGGAACAGGATATGGGGGAGAGGGGGGCAGGATGGAGCAGGGTCTGGGGGGTGCATAGGGGCAGGGTCTGGGGGGGACAGGATAGAGCGGGGTCTGGGGGGATGTGGGGCAGGATGGAGCGGGGTCTGGGGTTACATAGGGGCAGGGTATGGGGGGACAGGATAGAGCGGGTCTGGGGGGGATGTGGGGCAGGATGGAGTGGGGTCTAGGGGGTACATAGGGGCAGGGTATGGGGGGACAGGATGGAGCGGGGTCTGGGGGGATGTGGGGCAGGGTGGGGCGGGGTCTGGGGGGTACATAGGGGCAGGGTATGGGGGGGACAGGATAGAGTGGGGTCTGGGGGGATGTGGGGCAGGACGGAGTAGCGTACAGGGTGAGGTGGGGCAGGATGGAGCAGGGTACAGGGGGGATATGGGGCAGGGTGGAGCAGGACACGGGGGGATGTGGGGACAGGACGCAGTGGGGTGAGGGGGGACCGTCCGCAGTGGGGCAGGGGCTGTCCCCCGGAGCCAGCGGTCGGGGACGGAGGAGTCGGGCCGATGCCGGTGGCACCGGGGGGTGGCGTTGGCCGGGCCGGGGGTGCCCCGAGGCCCCGGTGACGGGCGGCCGTCCCCAGCGGCGGGGGGCGAGGACTGCCTGTGGTACGTGGACAGGAACGGCTCCTGGCACCCCGGCTTCGACTGCGAGTTCCTCACCTTCTGCTGCGGCACCTGCCACCAGCGCTACTGCTGCCGCGACCCCCTGCGCCTGCTCACCGAGCGCCAGCAGCGCCACTGCCTCGCCTTCAGGTGACGGCCCGCGGGGGGGCCCCTGGGGACCGGCACCGGGGCAGCGGGGGCTGGGGGCTGGTACCGGGCACTGGGGGCTGGGGGCTGGGCAGTGGTGCTGGGGGCTGGGGGCTGGTACTGGGCACTGGGGGCTGGGGGCTGGGCAGTGGTGCTGGGGGCTGGGGGCTGGTACCGGGCACTGGGGGCTGGCACTGGGGGCTGGCACTGGGCATTGGTGCTGGGGGCTGGGGGCTGGTACTGGGCACTGGGGGCTGGGGGCTGGGCAGTGGTGCTGGGGGCTGGGGGCTGGTACTGGGCACTGGGGGCTGGGGGGCTGGGCAGTGGTGCTGGGCACTGGGGGCTGGTACCGGGCACTGGGGGCTGGGGGCTGGGCAGTGGTGCTGGGGGCTGGGGGCTGGGACGGGGCACTGGGGGCTGGGGGCTGGCACTGGGCATTGGTGCTGGGCACTGGGGGCTGGGGGCTGGGGGCTGGTACTGGGCACTGGGGCCTGGGGGCTGGGGGCTGGCACTGGGCATTGGTGCTGGGCACTGGGGGCTGGGGGCTGGGGGCTGGTACTGGGCACTGGGGGCTGGTACTGGGCACTGGGGCCTGGGGGCTGGGGGCTGGCACTGGGCATTGGTGCTGGGCACTGGGGGCTGGTACTGGGCACTGGGGGCTGGGGGCTGGGGGCTCGCACTGGGCATTGGTGCTGGGCACTGGGGGCTGGTGCTGGGCACGGGGGGCTGGTACTGGGCACTGGGGGCTGGGGGCTGGCACTGGGCAGTGGTACTGGGCACTGGGCACTGGTGCTGGACACTGGGGGCTGGGCAGTGGTACTGGGCAGTGGTCACTGGTACTGGGCACTGGGCAGTGGTACTGGGTAGTGGGCGCTGGGTGCTGGGCACTGGGTGTTGGTCACTGGTACTGGGCACTGGGGACTGGTACTGGGCACCGGGGACTGGGGACTGGGGGCTGGGCCGTGGTGCTGGGGGCCAGGGGCTGGTGCTGGGCACTGGGGGCTGGGGGCTGGCACTGGGCATTGGTGCTGGGCACTGGGCACTGGGGGCTGGGCAGTGGGGCTGGGCACTGGGGACCAGCACCGGGGCAGCAGGGGCTGGGGGCTGGGCAGTGGTGCTGGGGGCTGGGGGCTGGGCAGTGGGGGCTGGTACTGGGCACTGGTCACTGGTACTGGGCACTGGGCAGTGGTACTGCGTACTGGGCACTAGGTGCTGGGCAGTGGGTGTTGGTCACTGGTACTGGGCACTGGGCATTGGTGCTGGGCACTGGGGGCTGGTACTGGGCACTGGGGGCTGGGGGCTGGCACTGGGCATTGGTGTTGGGCACTGGGGGCTGGCACTGGGCACTGGGGGCTGCTACTGGGCACTGGGGGCTGGGGGCTGGGCAGTGGTGCTGGGCACTGGGCACTGGTACTGGGCACTGGGCACTGGTACTGGACACCGGGGGCTGGTACTGGACACCGGGGGCTGGGGGCTGGGCACTGAGCAGTGGTACTGGGTGCTGGGCACTGGCTGCTGGGCACTGGTACTGGGAACTTGTACTGGGTGTTGGTGCTGGGCACTGGACACTGGTACTGGGTGCTGAGCACTGGGCAGTGGTAGTGGGCACTGGGCAGTGATACTGGCTACTGGGCAGTGGGTGCTGGGCACTGGTACTGCATACTGAGTGTTGGTACTGGGCACTGGGCACTGCTACTAGGTGCTGGGCACTGGGCACTGGGGGCTGGGTACAGGGGGCTGGGCACTGGTACTGGGCGCTGGGCAGTGGTACTGGGTGCTGGGCACTGGGCACTGGGGGCTGGGCACTGGTACTGGGCAGTGAGTGCTGGGCAGCGGGGGCTGGTCACTGGTACTGGGCACTGGGTACTGGGCACTGGGGGCTGGTACTGGGCACTGGGCCGCTGGATGCTGGACATTAGTCCTGGGCACTGGACAGTGGCACTGGTACTGGTGCTTGGCACTGGACACTGGTGCTGGGTGATGGGCACCGGGTGCTGGACACTGGTACTGGGCACTGGGTGTTGGTGCTGGGCACTGGACACTGGTACTGGTACTAGTCACCACTACTGGGTGCTGGTCACTGGCACTGGGCGGTGGCACTGGTCACTGGCACTGGGCAGTGGCACTGGGCGGTGGCACTGGGGGGTGGCACTGGGGGGTGGCACTGGTCACTGGCACTGGTCACTGGCACTGGGCGGTGGCACTAGGGGGTGGCACTGGGGGTGGCACTGGGCGGTGGCACTGGTCACTGGCACTGGGCAGTGGCACTGGGCGGTGGCACTGGGGGGTGGCACTGGGTGGTAGCACTGGGGGGTGGCACTGGGGGGTGGCACTGGGCAGTGGCACTGGGTGGTGGCACTGGTCACTGGCACTGGGCGGTGGCACTGGGCGGTGGCACTAGGGGGTGGCACTGGGGGGTGGCACTGGTCACTGGCACTGGGCAGTGGCACTGGGCGGTGGCACTGGGGGGTGGCACTGGGTGGTAGCACTGGGGGGTGGCACTGGGGGGTGGCACTGGGGGGTGGCACTAGGGGGTGGCACTGGGGGGTGGCACTGGGTGCTACCTGGACATCCCCATCCCTCAGTCCCCAGGTGGGTGCTCCAAGGCTGTCCCTGGTGCTTGGGACACTGGTGTGACTGGGAGGGGGGGGGGTTCCCTGCGGGGGCGGGGTGGGGGGGTGTCTGCCCAGGGTGTCCCCTCGCAGCCCCCCCTGCCCCACGGCCCCGCTGTGCCCCACAGCCCCAAGACCATTGCGGGCATCGCCTCGGCCGTGGTGCTCTTCATCGCCATCGTCACCACCATCGTCTGCTGCTTCATGTGCTCCTGCTGCTACCTCTACCAGCGCCGGCAGCACCTGCGCACCCCCCTGCAAGGTGGGGGGCTGGGGGGGGGCGTGGGGTGCGGGGGGGCGGGATTTGGGGTGCAGGGTGGGGGGATTTGGGGTGCAGGGGGAATTTGGGGTGCAGGAGGGAGGATTTGGGGTGCAGGGGGGAATTTGGGGTGCAGGAGGGAGGATTTGGGGTGCAGGGTGGGGGGATTTGGGGTGCAGGGGGAATTTGGGGTGCAGGAGGGAGGATTTGGGGTGCAGGGGGGAATTTGGGGTGCAGGAGGGAGGATTTGGGGTGCAGGGTGGGGGGATTTGGCATGCGAGAGGAATTTGGGGTGCAGGATTGAGGATTTGGGGTGCAGGGTGGGGGGATTTGGGGTGCAGGAGGGACGATTTGGGGTGCAGGGGGGAATTTGGGGTGCAGGAGGGAGGATTTGGGGTGCAGGATGGGGGATTTGGGGTGCAAGTTGGGGGGATTTGGGGTGCAGGAGGGAGGATTTGGGGTGCAGGGTGGGGGGATTTGGCATGCAAGAGGGATTTGGGGTGCAGGATGGGGGATTTGGGGTGTAAGGGGGGGGATTTGGGTTGCAGGAGGGAGGATTTGGGGTGCAGGGTGGGGGGATTTGGCATGCGAGAGGAATTTGGGGTGCAGGGTGGGGGGATTTGGGGTGCAGGAGGGACGATTTGGGGTGCAGGGGGGAATTTGGGGTGCAGGGTGGGGGGATTTGGGGTGCAAGTTGGGGGATTTGGGGTGCAAGGTGGGGGGATTGGGGTGCGGGGGGATCTGGGAGGGATTTAGGGTGCAGGGGGGATTTGGGGTGCAGGAGGGAGGATTTGGGGTACAGAATGGGGGGATTTGGGGTGCAGGGGGGATTTGGGGTGCAGGATGGGGGGATTTGGGGTGCAAGGTGGGGGATTGGGGTGCGGGGGGATCTGGGAGGGATTTGGGGCGCAGGGGGGAGGATTTGGGGGGTAGGGGGATTTGGGGTGCTGGGTGCAGAGATTTGGGGTGCAGGAAGCGGGCTTGGGGGTGCAAAGTGGGGGGCATTTGGGATCCAGGGGGGAGGATTTGAGGTGCGGGGGGGATTTGGGGTGCAGGGTGGGGGTATTGGGGTGCAGAGAGGATTTGGGGTGCGAGATGGGGGGGATTTGGGGTTCAGGGTGGGGATATTTGGCGTGGGAGGGGATTTGGGGTGCAAGGTGGGGGGACTTGGGGTGCAGGAGGAAGGATTTGGGGTGCAGGGGGGATTTGGGAGGGATTTGGGGTGTAGGAGGGATTTGGGGTGCAGAGGGGATTTGGGTGCAAAGTGGGGGGATTTGAGGTGCAGGAGGGAGGATTTGGGGTGTAAAGGGGATTTGGGGTGCAGGGTGGGGAGGATCTGGGTGTAGGAGGGATTTGGGGTGCAGGAGTTTTGGGGTGCAGGGGAGGATTTTGGGTGCAGGGGGGATTTGGGTGCAAGATGGGGGGGGATTTGGGTACTGGGGGGGGCGATACGGGTGCTGGGGGGAGGGCTGTGGGTGCTGGGGGAGGGCACTGGAGTGGGTGCTGCTGAGATCACCCGGGTGCCCACCCCCCTCCCCCCCCCACCCCCCGTCTCTCCCGCAGGCCCGGAGATCCCGCTCTCCAGCTACCCCCCCGCGCCCCCCCCAGCCGCCTTCCCCATGGACCCCAAGACGGCCCCCGCGCCCCCCCCAGCCCGGCTTCACCCCCCATGGCCATGTACCCACCGCCCGGCCCCGCCGCCCAGTACCCGCTCTACCCCCCCGGGCCCCCCGGCTACAACCCCACACGGTGAGCGGGGGGGCTGGGGGGGGAAGAATTTGGGGTGCAGGAGGGGGGATTTGGGGTGCGGGGGGAGGATTTGGGGTGCAAGGAGGAATTGGGGGTGGAGGGTGGTGGGGATTCGGGGTGCGGGGGGAGGATTTGGGGTGCAGGGGGGGATTTGGGGTGCAGGGGGGATTTGGGAGGAATTTGGGATGCAGGAGGGGGGATTTGGGGTGCGGGGGGAGGATTTGGGGTGCAGGGGGGATTTGGGGTGCAGGGGGATTTGGGAGGAATTTGGGATGCAGGAGGGGGGATTTGGGGTGCCGGGGGAGGATTTGGGGTGCAAGGAAGGATTGGGGGTGGAGGGTGGTGGGTATTTGGGGTGCAGGAGGAAGAAATTGGGCTGGGTGGGGATTTGGGAGGAATTTGGGGTGCAGGAGGGGGGATTTGGGGTGCAGGGGGGATTTGGGGTGCAAGGACGGATTGGGGGTGCGGGCTGGGGGTATTTTGGGGTGCCGGGGGGAGGATTTGGGGGGTAGGGGGAACTTGGGGTACGGGGGGACTTGGGGTGGGTGGGGATTTGGGAGGAATTTGGGGTGCCGGGGGAGGATTTGGGGTGCAAGGAAGGATTGGGGGTGGAGGGTGGTGGGTATTTGGGGTGCAGGAGGAAGAAATTGGGCTGGGTGGGGATTTGGGAGGAATTTGGGGTGCAGGAGGGGGGATTTGGGGTGCAGGGGGAGGATTTGGGGTGCGGGGGGGACTTGGGGTGCAGGGTGGGGGGTATTTTGGGGTGCAGGGGAGGATTTGGGATGCGGGGGGCAGTTGGGGTGCAGGGGAGGTTTGGGGTACGGGGGAGGTTTGGGGCACACGGGGAAGGATTTGGGGTGGGGGGGATTTGGGAGGAACTTGGGGTATATGGGGGAGGATTTGGGGTGCAGGAAGAAGGATTTGGGGTGGGGGGGATTTGGTGTGCAAGGAGGGATTGGGGGTGCAGGGGTGGGGGTATTTTGGGGTGCAGGGGGGATTTAGGGTGCAGGAAGAAGGATTTGGGGTGGGGGGGGATTTGGGAGGAATTTGGGGTGCGGGGGGGATTTGGGGTGCCAGGGGGAAGGATTTGGGTGCGGGGGGGATTTGGGGTGCAAGGTGGGCGGAGCAGTGGGGTGGGGTGGAGACCATCCCCTATCCCCTGGGGGGGGCAGGGCGGCCTTGCGGGAGGCGACACCCCCCTCCCCGTTCCCCCCGCAGCGCCCGCCCCCCTACGTCCCGCTGCACAGCCCAGCTACCCCGGAGCCTGAGCACCAACGGGCCAACACGGCAACCCCCGCCGCCCGCGGCCAGCGGGGCCGCCATGGGGAACCCCGACCCCCCACCCCGGAGCCGGGAGGGTGCCCCCGGGGGGAGCCGGATCGGGCCCTTCCCGGCCGTGGCGGTGAGGGCGGCGGCGGCACAGGGCGGCTCTTGTCCTGCCACCCACACACGGGCCCTTTGTGGGTGCCCCCGCCCCCGGCCCCGGGTGCCAACGGCCCCGTTTTGCCCATGGAAGGGGGGGTGGCCGAGGCGGGGGGGGCCACGAGAGCCCGCAGCCCTCAGCCACCGCCTCCGGATGCGACCGGATTTTCCCCCCACGGGGTGGCATTAAACCCCGGCTTGTGCCCCACAGCCCGGTGTCCTCTCGGTGGCAGCTGGAAGGGGGTGGTTGGGGGGGGTTGTGACTTTGCCCCCCCCACCCCCCTTTTCCTTCTCTTCTCCATCAAAACTGGGGTGGGATGGATAATTCCCCACCAAACCAGGCGCCCGGGATGAGCCGGGAGCGGGAGCGCTGTGCCACCCCAGCGCCACCGCCCCAAACCGGGGTGTGAAACCCATCCCACCCCCCGCGGCGTTTTTTGGGCAGAAAGCAGCAATTCAGCCCCGGGATGGAGGTGGGGGCCACGAAGCCAACTTCCTTCATTCCCCCCCGCCTCCGCACCATGTCCCAAATCGCCGGAGACGGGACCTCGTCCGCACCGTGGGCGAGGAACAGGCGGCGCGGGGGGGGGAAGCGTGAGTTCACCCGGCTATTTTGGATAGTGATTCATCCTCCCCCCAACACACATCGCCATGGGGGGGGAGGGAGGGTCCAGCCACCGGGAAAATTTGGGACTGTTGAGTCCGTTATGTGGGGGAAAAGCCCCGCAGTGGGGCGAACCCCATCTCCCAGGGGACCGCGGGTCCCATCGCCTCCCCCCCCCAAAAAATACCCCCCTCAAGGAGCTCGTGATGGGGGAGCCGGGGCGGTGGGGGGGGCAGCTCTGAGTTTTATTGAAGTGGGATGGAAGAAGGAAAAAAAACAATTAAATAAAAAATAATAATAAAAATAGAAGCCAGGCGGGCGCTGGAGGGGTGGCGGCAGGGTGTACCCAAGGGCACACAGC
>CM018095.1:1596460-1641446 GCA_008658365.1 Alca torda | reverse complement strand
CCCGCAGCCACGAGAGGGAGGCGGCAGCAGGGCGGACGCAGCCCTCGCCCCGAGTTCCTGCTGGTGCGGGACAGCCTGAGGAAGATGAAGCTGGCGGAGCCGGGCGCTGGCAGACCTGAGCCAGGAGCCGGGGCCCCCGGCACATCCCGGCGCTGGCACCGGCGCTGTCATTCTGGGAGAGCTCGTGGTCGGGGGTGGCCGCGAGTACCTCCGCCTCCGTGTCCCCACGGCGGTGAGAACCAACGCGCCCGGGGCTGGAATGAGCTGGCAGAGCCCTGGGCAACGCCGGGGGTGGCGCGGGGACGCGGCAGGCAACGGTCTCACCCCGACCTGCACCTGCTCCGGCTGGAAACAACTACAAAAATATAAGAAAATAAAAATTTTTTCATCTGGGTTTTCTTGATGCAAATGTGCCAGGGGACGGGGACGGGGTGGCGTTGGCTTGGGTTGGGTGGACGCGGTGGGGATGGAGGGCGGCCGCGGTGGGAGAGCCGTGGGGCTGGTGGTCGGTTCGGTGCCGGTCCCACCAGCGCAAATGCAGGTTGGTGTCCACCCAAGGCCTTCAGCCATCACCTCCAGCCTTCCTCCGCCCCCCTGGTCTTCCTCTCCCCCCTCTTTTTTTTTTTTTTTTTTTTTTTTTTTTTTTTTTTTTTTGGGGGGGGGGGGGGGA
This sequence comes from Alca torda, assembly GCA_008658365.1. Taxonomy (NCBI): domain Eukaryota; kingdom Metazoa; phylum Chordata; class Aves; order Charadriiformes; family Alcidae; genus Alca; species Alca torda. The sequence goes on along the minus strand of CM018095.1, from coordinate 1,640,776 downwards.
ATGTGTGTTTCTTCTCGTCGTGTTTTTATTTTTCTTTTCTGTTTCCAAAATTAAACGCGCTTCCCCTCCTGCCCCTTCCACCCCGCAGCCCTTGCCCCGTTGGGGAAAGGAAGTGCGAGAGGCTGTTTTTGAGCAAAATCTCAGATCAACAACCCAACCGCCGGGCGCGGCCAGCACCACCCCGGCCACCGGGGAGGGCACCCGGCCACCGCCATGGCCCCCGAGGAGCTCGCCGCCTCGGCCGACTACGATTACCCACCGGTGACCAACGCGACGGGGAACGGGGAGGTCTTCTCTCGGTGGGAGGTCTTCTTCACCACCGTCTTCATCCCCGTCCTCTACTCCTTCATCTTCCTCCTGGGCCTCGCGGGGAACCTCTTCGTCATCGCGCTGATGGCCAAGAAGAGGCGGGGCAAGAGGGCGGTGGACACCTTCGTGCTGAACCTGGCGGTGGCCGATGTCATCTTCGTCTGCACCTTGCCCTTCTGGGTGGTGGCGGGGGCGCGGGGCAACCGCTGGCCGCTGGGCGAGGGGCTCTGCAAGGCGAGCAGCTACGTCATCGCCGTCAACCGCTGCTCCAGCATCCTCTTCCTCACCGCCCTCAGCGTGGAGCGCTACCTGGTCATCAGGAAGGTGCTGGACACCAAGAGGACGGGTTCCCAGCGGCACGTCCACCTCACCTGCGGCCTCATCTGGGCAGCGTCCCTCCTCTTGGGCGCCCCGGCCCTGCTGTACCGGCGACTGGACGGGGACGACTGCTGGGATGAAGACGGAGAGGACTTCAGCCTGGCCATGGTCTTCCTCACCTTCCTCCTGCCCTTGGGGGTCATCTCCTTCTGCTACTGCTCCATCTACTGCCGCCTCCAGCGCCACGTCCGGCTGGGCAGGGGCGTCCGGCGTTCCCACCGCGCCATCGTCACCATCGTGGCAGCCTTCCTCTGCTCCTGGTTGCCCCTCAACGCCTGCAAGGTCCTGCTCTTCTTCCTCGCCAAGGGGACGCTGGCCCTGTCCCAGGGGCAGGAGGTGGCCCTGCGGTGGGTGGTGGCCGCCAGCACCTGCCTGGCCTTCGTTAACAGCTGCGTCAACCCCCTCGTCTACGCCCTGATGGACGGGCGCTGCCATCCCCGATGTCCCCTGGGTCCCCGCGCGCCGGGGACGGCTCCCGGCGTGGCCGCCACCTCCTCCACCACCGACTCCAGCCTCGGTGGCCGGATCCGGACCAAGCGCCCCCCGGCCCCCGGCGCAGCTCCCAGCTCCAGCCGGCACCGGGGGTCCCGCGGGGCCACCCCGGGGTGAGTGTGTCTCCCCCCCCCCCTCCACCCCAGCGTCCCCAAGGTGCCACCACCATCCCCGCCGACCCCCCAGGATCAGCTCCCCCCCCCCCCTCATCGCCCCCCCTTCCCCCCCCCCAAAAATCCTCATCCTTCAGGAGCAGGAACCTGTTTCTAATCCCAATTTAAGCCCAATTAATACAAATTTACCCTTGTCACTAACGATATATTTTAGTCTTTGAGCTGTTTTTACCACCCCGGGGCGGGGGGGTGGGGGGAAGGGTGGGGGGGGACTCGGTGCCACCAGCTCTGCGTGACGTGGGGGCACGCCGAGAAAAAAAAACCCAACATTTTTCTCCGAATCCTTCTTTTTCCTCCAAATCCTCCTTTGATTTTCCAAATCCACTCTTTTTCCGCGCTGCCGGGGTTCCCGCCCCCCCCCCCCCCCCCCCCCCCCCCCCCACCTCGTGCTGCTGGGCGAGGGGTGGCCGTGGGGTGTCCCGTCCCCCCTCCCCAGACCGCGGAGGGACTCGGGGATGTTGGGAGGCTGCGGGTGGCGGGGAGTTTGTGGAGGTGCAGGGCACCGCTGCTGCCTGCTCCCTGCCTGCTCCCTGCCTGCATCTCCCCTGCCTGCACCCTGCCTACAACCTGCCTGCATCCCCTGCCTGCATCTCCCCTGCCTGCTCCCTGCCTGCTCCCTGCCTGCATCCCCTGCCTGCACCCTGCCTGCACCTCCCCTGCCTGCTCCCTCCTGCCTGCACCCTGCCTGCACCCTGCCTGCAACCTGCCTACACCCTCCTGCCTGCACCCTGCCTGCTCCCTGCCTGCATCTCCCCTGCCTGCACTCTGCCTGCTCCCTGCCTGCATCTCCCCTGCCTGCACCCTGCCTGCTCCTCTCCTGCCTGTTCCCTGCCTGCACCCTGCCTGCACCTCCCCTGCCTGCACCCTGCCTGCACCCTGCCTGCAACCTGCCTGCACCGTCCTGCCTGCACCCTCCTGCCTGCTCCCTACCTGCATCTCCCCTGCCTGCACCCTGCCAGCTCCTCTCCTGCCTGCACCCTGCCCGCTCCCTGCCTGCATCTCTCCTGCCTGCACCCTGCCTGCGTGCCTGGCCTGCACCTGCCCGCTTGCAGCTCTTCCTGCCTGCTCCCTGCCTGTTCCTTGCCTGCACCCTCCTGCCTGCACCCTGCCTGCACCTGCTTTGTTTGCAGCTCTCCCTGCCCGCTCCCTGCCCCTCTCCCTGCCTGCACCCCCACTTGCAGCCTGCCTGCATCTCCCCTGCCTGCATCTCCCCCCGGCCCTGCACCTCTCCTGCCTGCACCCTGCCCGCTCCCTGCCTGCATCTCCCTTGCCTGCACCCTGCCTGCACCCTGCCTGCACCCTGCCTGCTCCCTGCCTGCACCTCCCCACTCCCTCCCTGCTCCCCGCCTGCATCTCTCCTGCCTGCTCCCTGCCTGCACCCTGCCTGCACCTCTCCTGCCTGCACCTCGCCCGCTCCCTGCCTGCACCCTGCCCTCCCGTCCCCGTGGGCTCCCGTGGGACGGTGCCCGGGCTGAGACACACTTTCCCCCCCTGCCCCGCGCCGGCAGCACAGGATGTGGCCGACTCGCCCGCGCCAGCCACCATGATTCATCCCACACCCACCGGCGCCCGCGGCCGCGCCGTTCCCACGGCCTGGCACAGCCCTGGCACTGCCCCTCATCGTCCCCTCCTGCCTGGGGACGGGGACAGGACAGGCTGCCTTGGCTCCCGGCGGGTCCCTGCTCCGGGGAAGGGACGGTGGTGGCAGTGCCAGGGCAGCACCGTCACCCTCCTCCTGCCTGCTCTGCCCGGCTCGGTCCCTGCCTGCCACCGGCCTCCTGGGGGGGTCCTGGTGCCACAGGCCATGGCGCGGATGGGGACGGTGTCCCTGCGCTTGTTCTGCGCCCGTGTGGCACCAGGGATGGAGCCTCCACCTGGCACCGTGCCGTGCTGTGCCGTGCTGTGCCAGGCAGTGCCGTGCTGTGCTGTGTCAACTGGCACCATGTTGTGCCATACTGTGCCATGCCACCCTGCACCATGCTGTACTGTGACATCCCATGCCACCTCACCCCATCCCATCCTATACCATCCCATCCCAAGCCATGCCACACCATACCATGCCATACCATGCATGCCTTGCCATACTGTACCATCCCATCCCATGCCATCCCGTGCAATACCATGCCATGCCATCCCATCCCATAACCATCCCATGCCATCCCATGCCATCCCATCCCATCCCATATCGTACCATCCCATCCCATCCCATCCCATACCGTACCATAACCATCCCATGCCGTGCCATCCCATCCCATACCCCACCATACCATACCATGCCATACCGTACCATAACCATACCACCCATGCCATCCCATCCCATCCCGTCCCATCCCATCCCATCCCATCCCATCCCATCCCATCCCATCCCATCCTATCCCATAACCATAACCATCCCATGCCATCCCATCCCATCCCATCCCATCCCATCCCATCCCATACCATGCCATCCCATCCCATCCCATCCCATCCCATCCCATACCATACCATACCATGCCATCCCATCCCATGCCATCCCATGCCATGCCATACCATACCGTACCATAACCATCCCATCCCATCCCATAACCATACCATGCCATACTGTCCCATCCTATCCCATGCCATGCCATGCCATGCCATCCCATCTCATACCACACCATCCCATCCCATCCCATCCCATCCCATCCCATCCCATACCATACCATACCATACCATACCATCTCATACCACACCATCCCATCCCATCCCATAACATACCATGCCATCCCGTCCCATGCCATGCCATGCCATCCCATCCCATCCCATACTGTACCATCCCATCCCATACAATACTATACCACACCATTCCATGCCATGCCATGCCATCCCATGCCATCCCATCTCATACCACACCATACCATACCATACTGTCCCATGCCATACCATCCCACGCCATCCCATGCCATCCCATGCTATCCCACGCCATCCCACGCCATGCCATGCCATGCCATGCCATCCCATCCCATCCCATACTGTACTATCCCATCCCATACGATACTATACCACACCATTCCATGCCATGCCGTGCCGTGCTGTGCCATGCCATGCCATCCTATCCCACCCCATCCCATATTGTGCCATGCCATCCCACGCTATGCCATCCCATGCCATACCGTCCCATCCCATCCCACACCGTCCCATCCCGTCCCGTCCCGTCCCACACCATACCATACCGTACAGCACCACACCACACCGCACCACGGCACCCCGCGCCGCAACACCCTGCCCTTTGCCCCCACCGCACCCACGGCGGTGCCGTGTCCCCGTCCCCGTCCCCGTCCCCGTCCCCGTCCCCGGCGGTGGCGGGTGAGGCCGTGGGGCGCGGGGCGTTGCGGGGCTGGCGGTGGCCGGGAAGGTGTTGCTCACCCGCTCCTCCCCTCCGCCTCAAGTCCCAACACGTCCCCGTGGCCCGGGCGCAGCAGAGCCGGCAGCGGCGGCGAGCGCCCAGGTAAGGCATCGCCCCCCGCCACCCCCCCTCCAGCCCCCCGCGCCCTGCCTCAGTTTCCCCAACCCACCCTGCGCCCCAACGGGGGGAAACTGAGGCACGGCGGTGGGGGGGTGGGGTGGGAAGCCATGCAAAACCACCTTCAGCGACCCCCCCCCGCCCCACTCCCACCCATTCCCCGACACCCCCCCCCCCCCCCCCCCCCCAAAAATAAAAGACCAAGGGGGGTGTCGGGGTGCTGGGGGGAGCCCCTTTCCCACGGCTGCCCCCACCCCGGCAGCCGCCTCCAGCCCAGACGGAAAAGAAATCAAAACTGGGAGAGGCGCCCAGCGAAACCGGCCGGGGCGGGAGGGTGCAGCCCCCCCCCTCCCCCCCCCCCCCCCCAGGCCGCACCCCGACCACCTTTGCCCCCGGGATGGGTCCCATCCAGGTTCCCAGCTGCCGGGCACGTGTTTGCGCACCTTTGTTTATCGTAGGACCTACAAGAAGGCAGGCAGAGCAAACACCGCCTCGCCTGCCTTCCTCCCCCCCCCTCCCACCGCCGCCATCGCCGCAGCCGCCCAGGAGGACACGGGGCGATGCTGAGGGTCGGGGGGGGTTCAGGGGGGGCTTCACCCGTGGGTGCTCCCCGGGGGGTGGCGCGGGGACAAGGCGTCTCCCCGCTGTCGCCCGTAGGGTCCCGGCCCGGCATGGGGGAGGCGAGCGACACCGACAGCGGGATCATGCTGCATTCGGGTGAGCACCGGGGGGGGGGGGGGGGGGGTATTTGGGGAGGGGGGTGGTGGGGAAAGTTTTGGGGTGCCCCCCCATCCCCCATGGGTGCTCTTATAGACGTGCCCCCCCCCCCCCCCCTCCCCGGGCTGAGAACGGGGCACTTCGGTGCATGGGAAGACACAAAAGCTCCTGGGGAGGGGGAAAAAATGGGGGAAATGGGGGTTTCCCGTGGTTTCGGGGGGGGGGGGGGGGGCACCCAAGCGTGGCGAAGGGGCTGGGGCTGGTCGGGGGGGGGGGGGGGGGGGGCCGGCTTTGACTCAGCCGGGTTTTGCTCCGGGACGGCTGAGTCAGGGCGAAACCTTGTGTGTGTCCCGTCCCCCCCGCTCCGTGCTGGGAAACCACGGCTGCCCCGGGGGAGCTGGAGCACCCACGGGTGCTGCCGGGGAGGGGGGGTGCGGCTGGGGGGGGGGGTGACGCTGCTTTTCCTCCCTTCTGGCATCGGGGGAAACTGAGGCAGGGAGGGGGTGTTGCGGGGGGTGCATCTCAGCAGCTCTCCGTCTCCTCTCCGTCCCTCCGTCCCCCCCCTCCGTCCCTCCCCAGGCCCCGACAGCCCCGTGCCCCCCCTGAAGGAGCGGGCACAGGCCGGGCGCAGGCGGCAGCAGGCGTTGGAGGCCCGGCTGGAGACCTGCGTGCAGGAGCTGCGGCGGCTCTGCCTGCGCGAGGCGGTGAGCGGGGCGGGGGGGACACCCTGCCCCAACTCCCCCCCCCAGCACCCACGCCTTCCCCCCGGCAGCGGCTCAGCGCCCCCGTGCCGTCCCCAGGAGCTGACGGGGACACTGCCCCGCGAGTACCCCCTGAAAGCCGGCGAGAAGCCCCCCAAGGTCCGGCGCAGGATCGGGGCCGCCTTCAAGCTGGATGAGACCCTCGTCCTGCGCGGGGCGGTGAGGGGCTCCCCGGGGAGCGAAGGGGGTGGGGGGGCCCTGGGGGGTGGGGGGGATCCCTCTCCATCCCATCCCATCCCAGAGCTGTGGGAGATGCCCAAGTGGCACCAGGAGAAGCACCATGTTGTGCCATGCCATGCCATGCAGTGACATGCTGTGCTATCCCATCCTATCCCCATCCCATTGCATCCTTTCCCTATCCCCATCCCATCCCATCCTTTCCCTATCCCCATCCCATCCCATTCTATCCCATGCCATGCCATCCCATGCCATGCCATCGCATGCCGTCCTGTCCCATTCCATGACATCCTATCCCCTCCCCATCCCATGCCATCTCCATGCCATGCCATGCCATGCCATCCTATCCTATCCCATGCTATCCCGTCCCATGCCATGCCATGCTGTCCCATCCCCACCCCATCCCATGCCATGCCATCCCCATCCCATGCCATCCTATGCCATCCCGTCCCACACCATCCCATCCCATGCCATCCCATCCCCATCCCGTGCCATCCTATGCCATCCCGTCCCACACCATCCCATCCCATGCCATCCCATCCCCATCCCATGCCATCCTATGCCATCCCGTCCCACACCATCCCATCCCATGCCATCCCATCCCCATCCCATGCCATCCTATGCCATCCCGTCCCACACCATCCCATCCCATGCCATCCCATCCCCATCCCATGCCATCCTATGCCATCCCATCCCATCCCATGCCATCCCATGTCATCCCATGCCATTCCATCCTCTTCCCATCCCATCCCCATGCCATCCCATCCCATCCCCATGCCATCCCATCCCATCCTATCCCTGTCCCACCCCATCCCATGCCATCCCATCCCCATCCCATGCCATCCTATGCCATCCCGTCCCACACCATCCCATCCCATCCCATGCCATCCCATGCCATTCCATCCTCTTCCCATCCCATCCCCATCCCATGCCATCCTATGCCATCCCATCCCATCCCATCCCATCCCATCCCATGCCATGCCATGTCATCCCATGCCATTCCATCCTCTTCCCATCTCATCCCCATGCCATGCCATCCCATCCCATGCCATCCCATGTCATCCCATGCCATTCCATCCTCTTCCCATCTCATCCCCATGCCATGCCATCCCATCCCATGCCATCCCATGTCATCCCATGCCATTCCATCCTCTTCCCATCTCATCCCCATGCCATGCCATCCCATCCCATGCCATCCCATCCTCTTCCCATCTCATCCCCATGCCATGCCATCCCATCCCATGCCATCCCATGTCATCCCATGCCATTCCATCCTCTTCCCATCTCATCCCATCCCATCTCATGCCGTGCCATTCTATCCCATCCCATCCCATCCCATCCCATAATATCCCACACCATCCCACACCATCCCATGCCACGATGTCACCATCCCCATCCCACAGCAGAAATTCTTCCTCCCCCTCGTTACGCCGAGCCACCGTCAGCCGTGCCGGCGTGGCGGCTGGCGGGTGCCGGGTGCCGGGTGCCGGGTGGCGGGTGCCGAGCGCGTCCGCTGCCTCCCCAGGACCCGCTGAGCGCCCTGGAGCGGGACCTGGCGCTGCAGCTGCAGATCGCCAAGGCCGCGCGGCGCCTGTGCCGCGAGGAGAACATCAGCAAGCGCCTGCGCAAGCGGCGGCAGACGGCGGCGCTGCTGGAGGAGCAGAAGCTGAAGGACCTGGAGAACATCCTCAACCAGCGCCGGCTCCTGGCCGGCCGACGGCCACTGTCCTCCCCCGCCGGAACCGCTGCTGCCGAGGGTGAGCCCCCCCTCCCCGGCCGTGTGAGCGCGGCCCCCTCCCTGGGTTGGTGGTGGCTCCTTCGGGGGGTGCTGGAGGTCAGGGGGGCAGGAACGGGGGCGGCTCGGCTGGGTGTCGCTGATGAACGCGCCCCGGTATGGCATCCCTGGAGTGTGCACCCCAATCCTTCGGTCCCGGTGGATGCACCCCCCTGGACGCACCCCAGTTCCCCATCCCCAGGGAATGCAACCTCTGGATGAACCCCAAAAAGCCATTGCTGGTGAATGCACCCCAATTCCCTATCCCTGGTGAACCCAACCCCCTGGATGCACCCCAGAATGCCACCCCCCAGGGAACGCGCCCCAGTTCCCCATCCCCAGGGAATGCAACCTCTGGATGTGCCCCAAAATGGCATGCCCAGGGAATGCACCCCAATTCCCTATCCCTGGTGAATGCACCCCCCTGGATGCGCTTCAATTCCCCATTCCCAGGGAATGCAACCCCTGGATGCGCCCCAAAATGCCATCCCGAGGGAATGCACCCCAATTCCCTATCCCTGGTGAATCCAACCCCTTGGATGCATCCCAATTCCCCATCCCCAGGGAATGCACCCCAATCTCCCATCCCTGGTGAATCCAACCCCCTGGATGCACCTCAATTCCCCATCCCCAGGGAATGCAACCTCTGGATGTGCCCCAAAATGGCATGCCCAGGGAATGCACCCCAATTCCCTATCCCTGGTGAATGCACCCCCCTGGATGCGCTTCAATTCCCCATTCCCAGGGAATGCAACCCCTGGATGTGCCCCAAAATGCCATCCCGAGGGAATGCACCCCAATTCCCTATCCCTGGTGAATCCAACCCCTTGGATGCATCCCAATTCCCCATCCCCAGGGAATGCACCCCAATCTCCCATCCCTGGTGAATCCAACCCCCTGGATGCACCTCAATTCCCCATCCCCAGGGAATGCACCCCCATGGATGAAGCCCAAAATGCCATTCCTGGTGAATGCACCCCAATTCCCTGTCCCTGGTGAATCCAACCCCCCTGGATGCACCTCAATTCCCCATCCCCAGGGAATGCAACCCCTGGATGCGCCCCAGAATGCCAACCCCAGGGAATGCACCCCAGTTCCCTGTCCCTGGTGAATCCAGCCCCCTGGATGCGCCCCGAAACGCCATCCCTGGTGCGTGTCGCGCAGTGTGCTCTCCCCATGGATGCATCCCAACCTCCCCACCCCCAGCGGGAGCCCCCCGCCACGCTCTCCCCGATGGGCGCACCCCGGCGAACGCACCCCAATGCTTCATCCCTGGTGATTGCACCCCGAAATGCCATCCCCGGGGATTGCACCCCCAGGATTGCACCCCAATATGCCATCCCCTGGGATTGCACCCCGAAATGCCATCCCCGGGGATTGCACCCCCAGGAATGCACTCCGATACTTCATCCCTGGTGATTGCACCCCCATACGCCATCCCCAGGGACTGCACCCCCAGGAATGCACCCCAAAACTTCCTCCCCCGTGCACGCACCCCTGAATGCACCCCAAAATTTCATACCTCGTGGTTGCACCCCCGAATGCACCCCGATAACTTCCTTCCTCCCGGCGCGTGCACCCCCATACACCACCCCTGCCGTGTGCACCCCCATGGCTGCACCCCGATACTTCACCCTGCTGATTGCACCCCTGAACGCGCCCCAAACCTTCATCCCCCATGACTGCACCCATGTGAATGCACCCCAAAACTTCCTCCCCCGTGCACGCACCAGGGAATGCTCCCCCCTGGATGCGCCCAAATTCCCCATCCCCGGGGAGTGCAACCCCTGGATGAACCCCAAAAAGCATGAATGCACCCCAAAACTTCATCCCCCATGGTCGCACCCATGTGAATGCACCCCGATACTTCCTCCCCAGTGCATGCACCCCTGAATGCACCCCAAAACTTCATCCCCCGTGGTTGCACCCCTGAATGCACCCCAAAACTTCCTCCCCAGTGCATGCACCCCTGAATGCACCCCAAAACTTCATCCCCCGTGGTCGCACCCATGTGAATGCACCCCAAAACTTCCTCCCCAGTGCATGCACCCCTGAGTGCACCCCAAAACTTCATCCCCCATGGTCGCACCCCTGAATGCACCCCGATACTTCCTCCCCAGCGCATGCATCCCCATACAGCACCCCTGCCATGTGCACCCCCACGGCTGCACCCCAATAACTCATCCCCAGTGATTGCACCCCCATGACTGCCCCCCAATTCGCCACCCCCAGCGAGAGCACCCCAACGGGTGGCAGGATTTGGCCCGGCTGCCGTGTCCCCATCCCGGTGGCGGCAATTCCGGCGGGTCCCCGCTCGCCCTGGCACGTGCCGTGACCTCGGCTCCATCCCCACCACCCTCCCCGAGGTCCGGGGACGGGGTGACGGCGGCTCCTTCCCTGCCGGTGCCCCCAAACCAGCCCAGCACCCTTCCTGCTGCCCGGCCTGGGCAGGCTGGGAGCTGCCCGCAGCGCCGGCACACGGCTCGGCAAAGCCGGCCTGGCCGGTACCGCCACCGTCCCGGAGCGTGTCGGGACAGGCGGCGTGGGAGAAGGGGAGCGGAGGCCTCCGGGGACGCGTTGGGTGGCGGCGGGTGCCGTGGGAGAGTTTTGGCAGCCGGCGGCGGCACCGGCGCCCTTCTCAGCCGTCCCCCGCCCCGCAGAGCTCAGCGCCTCCGACGAGAGCTCCCTGTCGGACGCCGTCCTGCTGGAGGAGGGTAAGGGGGCTGCGGGGAGCGGGGCTGGGGGGGGACGTGGCCCCCCGTGTGTCCCCTCCATCCCAACCCTCCGTCTCACCCGCAGAGGAGACGCGGCCGCCAGGACCCGGCACCCCGCGAGGGTCCCCGTCCCCCGAGCAGCCCCGCGAGGCAGAGGGGTCGGGGACCCCCCCGGACCCCCCCAGCCCCTGGCAGGAGACCAGCCTCGACAGACCCTACGAGAAGGCCACCAAACCCGGCGTTGACGCCGGGGATGGGGAAACCCGGGGCTCCCGGTGCTACCCCGCGTCCCCAGCAGCCGCCCCCGGCAGCCCCGACCCCGCAGCCGCGCCGGCGCCCAGGGCGGGGGACGTCCCTCCCTACCGCTTCGTCCCCATCAGGACCCTGGTGCTGTGCCGGCAGGCGGGTTCCAGCGCTCCCAGCACCCCGGAGCCATCGGTCCGGCGGGGACAGTCCCAGTCCTTGAGGTATGTCCTTGTGCGTGGGGAGGGGGCTTCTGCGAGGGGGGAGGGAGCTAAAGCCCTGGGGAGAAGGCTGGAGAGAACTTTATGGGGGGGGAGGATGGAGACAACCCCATGGGGAGGAGGTTGGAGATAACTATGGGGAGGAGGATGGAGACAACGCCATGGGGAAGAGGTTGGAGATAACTATGGGGACGAGGATGGAGACAACGCCGTGGGGAAGAGGTTGGAGATAATCCCATGGGGAGGAGGTGGGAGATAATCCCATGGGGAGGATGGAGCTAAAGCCATGGGAAGGAGGTGGGAGATAACTATGGGGAGGAGGATGGAGACAACGCCATGGGGAGGAGGAGGTTGGAGATAATCCCATGGGGAGGATGGAGATAAACCCATAGGGAGGAGGTTGGAGATAACTCCCTGAGGAAGAGGATGGAGATATCCTCATGGGGAGGATGGAGACAACCCCATGGGGAGGAGGTTGGAGACAACCCCATGGGGAGGAGGTGGGAGATACTCCCATGGGGAGGATGGAGCTAAAGCCATGGGGAGGAGGTTGGAGTTAACCCCATGGGGAGGATGGAGATAAACCCATAGGGAGGAGGTTGGAGATAACTCTCTGAGGAAGAGGATGAAGATATCCTCATGGGGAGGATGGAGCTAAAGCCAGGGGGAGGAGGTTGGAGATAACACCAAGGGGATGATGGACCTAACCCTATGTGGGGGATGGAGACAACTTTATGGGGAGGATGGAGATAACCCTGTGGGGAGGTTGAAGGTAACCCTGTGGGGAGGTTGAAGGTAATCCTGTGGGGAGGATGGAGACAACCCCGTGGGGAGGATGGTGACAACCCCATGGGGAGGAGGTTGGAGATAAACCTATGTAGAGGATGGACAAAAATCCATGGGAGGAGGATGGAGATAATCCTATGGGGAGGGTGGAGCTAAACTCATGGGGAGGAGGTTGGAGCTAGCCCCATGGAGATGACGGAGCTCAGCCTATGGGGTTGGAGATAACTTCATGAGGAGGAGGAAGGAGGTATCCTCATGGGGAGGATGGAGCTAAAGTCACGGGGAGGAGGATGGACATAGTCCCATGGGGAGGAAGATGGAGCTAACCCTCTGGGGAGGATGGAGACAACCCTGTGGGGGAGGTTGGAGAGAACACCATGAGGGCTGTTGGAGACAAGCCCATGTGGAGGATGGAGATAACCCCACAGGGAGGATGGAGATAACCCCACAGGGAGGATGGAGATAACCCCATAGGAGAAGGATGGAGACAATCCCATAGGGAAAATGGAGCTAACCCCATGGGAGAAGGATGGAGATAATCCCATAGGGAGGATGGAGATAACCCCATAGGAGAAGGATGGAGACAATCCCATAGGGAAAATGGAGCTAACCCCATGGGAGGAGGATGGAGATAACCCCATGGTAGAAGCATGGAGATAATCCCATAGGGAGGATGGAGATAACCCAACTGGGAGGACGAAGCCAACCCCACAGGGAGGAGGCTGGAACCAACCCCATGGGGGAGGTTGGGGACAACCCCATGAGGGTCGTTGGAGATAAACCCATGTGGAGGATGGAGATAACCCCATGGGAGGAGGATGGAGGTAACCCAACGGGGAGGATGGAGACAATCCCATAGGGAGAATGGAGATAACCCAACGGGGAGGACAGAGCCAACCCCACGGGGAGGAGGCTGGAGCCAGCCCCATGGGGATGGTGCACCCTACTGCCATGGGGTGCTCAGCCCCCCGCCCCCCCCGCCACCCCTTTCCCCCGGGCGCGGGGACGGGGTGACCTGCAGCCGCGGCCCCCCTGCCCGCAGGGTGGAGACGTGCTGGCAGCCCGGGGAGCCGCGGGGCCGCAGCGCCGTACCCCGCCGGCGCCCCACCTACTACACGGTGACGGTGCCCGCCTCCGTCATCCCCAACATCCCGAGCCCCGGCCCAGCGCACCGCTCCGGCTCCGACGACAGCATCTCCGACCTCTCCAGCGTCTCCCACGCCACCTCTCCGGGCAGCAGCAGCCCCGACGTCTCCTTCCCGCGCCCCCCGCTCCCACCGCCCCTCGTCGAACCTGGGTACTACCCTCGGGGTGCCCACCGGTTCCTGCCGCCCGCCGGCCCCCCGGCTTTCCTCTACGAGCAGGATCTGGCCCCTTTACGCTACCAGCGCCTGGTGCCCTCCCACAGCCGCATCGTGCGCACCCCCTCGCTCAAGGACTACGCGCCGGCGGGGGGCCGGGGGGTCTCCAAGGCGGCCGTCACCGAGGAGCTCATGTCGTGGCACCAGCGTGCCCGGCTGCGGGGTGCCCGTCCCCACTCCCTCGACCGGCAAGGGGCCTTTCGGGGACCCCGTGGTGGCACCGGCAGGGACGTGCCCATCACCCGTGGGGTCCTGCCGTGGGCTCAGGTAGGGCACGGGGTCCGGCTGGTGTGGGGACGTGGGAGGGTGGGGGGCACCGCAGTGCCCGTCCCCATGTGGGGGCCCCGTGGGTGCTGCCCTGCGGGTGACTGGGTGACACGAGTTGTCACCCTGAGGTGGGTTCAAGGACAAGTGGCTCTGGGGAGGTCCCACCAGGGTGCCCAGAGCAGGAGTGGGGTCCTGAGGGGGTCCGTGGGGAAGAATTGGGGTTCCAATGAGGGTCCTCGGGGCAGGACTGGGATCCCGTGAAGGTCCCTGGGGCAGGACCAGAGTCTCGGGAGGGTCTTGGGGACAGGACCAAGGTCCTTCAAGGTCCTTTGGGGCAGGATCAGGACCCTCTGAGGTCCCTTTGGGCAGGTCTGGGGTCCCACGGGCTGGGCCGGGGGTCCCACAAGGGTCCCTGGGCAGGAGCAGGATCCGAAGGGGGTCCTTGGGGCAGGACCGGGGTCCTGGGGGGTCCCAGGGGGGAGATCAGGGTCCTGAGGGGACTGTGGGGGAAGAACTGGGGTCCCATGAGGGTCCCTTGGGGCAAGACTGGGGACCTCCAAGGGTCCTTAGGACAGGACTGGTGAAGGTCCCTTGGGGCAAGAGCAGCTCCTAAGGGGGTCCCGGGGTGGGGGGGTGGGGATCGGGGTCCCAGTAGGGTCCCGGGGGCAGGACTGGGGTCCTGAGGAGGTCCCACAGCCAGCACTGGGGGCTCCTGAGGGTCTTGGGCACAGGAGCAATGTCCCTCAAGGTCCTTTGGGGTGGCATGGGGACCCTCTGGGGGGGTCCATGAGCAGGGCTGGGGTCCCGCGAGGGTCCCTGAGGTCCCAGGAGCGTCCCTGGGGCAGGACCAGGATCCTAACGGGGTCCCTGGGGCAGGACTGGGGTCCCACGCGGGTCCCTCCGGTGACACCCGGAGTCCCACGAGCAGGACCCAGGTTCCCATGTGCGTCCCTGGGGCAGCACCGGGGGTGCCCCTCGCCGGGGGGGTGTATGTGCCTGGAGACAATTTGGGGTGCCAGCACCCTCCCCTCCAGCCGGGGGGTCCCGCGGGGAGGGGTGCCTGCAGCAGACGGTGGCACAACCGGGGCCCACGCTGGGCAAGGGGGGACGCGCGGCCGTGTGTGTCCCCCCCCCCGCCCAGCTCCTGCCCCGGGCCGTGTCGCCCCCCGGGGTGCTGCCATGGCGCAGGGTGGGGTGCCGGCCCCCCACGGGCTCCTTCTCCCCCGCAGGCCCCCCCGCTGCGCGTCCTGCGGCGCTCCCCGGACGGCGTGCCCGTGCAGGTCTACCTGCCTGAGAACGGCGAGATCGTCACACAAGTGTAAGCGCAGACACCACCACTACCCCCCCCCGCCCCCCCCCCAGCACCCCGGGGGGGGCACAGCCTGGCTGGCCCAGGCACAGTGGGGACGGGCCTGCCCCACACCCCCCCCACCCCGGTGTGGGGACATGGATGGGGGGCGCAGCTGCCCCCTCAGCACCCCTGGGTGCTCGGGGGTGGGACAGGGTGGCAGGGGCTGGCCCCCCCCCCCCCCCGGCTGTGTCACCCCCCCACCACCGTGCCCCGATGCTGACGGTGCCCCCGCGATCCCCGATTTGTTGGTCTCTAATAAAAGTGGTCGTTGGGGTGCCCCCATCCTCGCCACCCCCCCCCGGGACGCGTCACCTCTGTCTCCAGCCCTGTCCCCCCCCGCCCCGAGTCCCCCAGCCCCTGGGGCCATTGCCAGGATCGGGTCCCGTTGGTGGGGGGGCCGGCTGTGCCTCTGTGGGCTCGGGGTAGTGACGGGGTGACCCCGGGGCCAGGGGGGTGCCCGGGTCCAGCTGTGCCCCCCCCCCCGGCACCCAGCGAGCCCTTGGCCTGGCGGGGATGGGGGTGCTGGGAAAGGGGGTGCTGGGAAAGGGGGTGCAGGGGGGGTGCAGAGGAGGGGAGTGCTGGGGGAAGGGGGTGCAGGGAAAGGGGGTGCTGGGGAGGGGGGTCCTGGTAGAGAGGGTGCAGGGAAGGGGGGCTGCAGGGAAAGAGGGTGCAGGGAAAGGGGGTGCAGGGAAAGGGGCTGCTGGGAAAGAGGGTGCAGGGGCGTGCAGAGGAGGGGGTGCTGGAGAAAGGGGGTGCTGGGAAAGAGGGTGCAGGGAAAAGGGGTGCTGTGGAGGGGGTGCTGGGAAAGGGGGTGCAGAGGATGGGGGTGCTGGGGGGTGCAGTGGAGGGGGTGCTGGGAAAGGGGGTGCAGGGAAAAGGGGTCCTGGGAAAGAGGGTGCAGGTAAAGGGAGTGCAGGGAAAAGGGGTGCTGGGGAGGGGGTGCTGGGAAAGGGGGTGCCGGGGAGGGGGTGCTGGGAAAGAGGGTGCAGGGAAAGGGTGTTGGAGATGGGGGTGCTGGTAGAGGGGGTGCAGGGAATGGGGGGGTGCAGGGAAAGGGGGTGCAGGGGATGGGGGTGCTGGGGGGTGCAGTGGAGGGGGTGCTGAGAAAGGGGGTGCAGGGAAAAGGGGTGCTGGGAAAAGGAGATGCTGGGGAGTGCTGGGGAGGGGGTGCTGAGAAAGGGTGTGCTGGGGGGGTGCAGAGGAGGGGGGTGCTGGGGAAAGGGGGTGCTGGGGCGGTGCAGTGGAGGGGGTGCAGGGAAAAGGGGTGCTGGGAAAGAGGGTACAGGGAAAGGGGGTGTTGGGGAGGGGGTGCTGGGAAAGGGGGTGCAGGGAAGGGAGGGGGCAGGAGCAATGGATGGGGGGCAGGGGAGGGGTGCAGGGGGGTAGGGAAGGAAAGGGGTGCGAGGGGATGGACAGGGAGGGTGCAGGGGAGGGGTGCAGGGGTGCAGAGAGAGGGGAAATATGGGGTGCAGGGGAAGGGGGAAAGGGGAAAGGTGGGGTGCGGGGGGGATGAGGGGGTGCAGGGGAAGGGGTGCAGGGATGGGTGAAGGGATGGGGTGCAGGGGGAAGGGAAATAAGGGGTGCTGGGGAAGGATGGGGTTGGAAAAGGGGTGCTGGGAAGGGCAATAATGGGGGGCTGGGGGGCAGGGGAGGGATGCCGGGGGTGGGGAAGGGAAGGGGTGCAAGGAAAGGGGGTGCTGGGGGGGGAGGGGGCAGGAGCAATGGATGGGGGGGCAGGGGAGGGGGGCAGGGAAGGAAAGGGTGCAGGGAAAGGTGCGGGATGGGGTGCAGGGGTGCAGAGGGAGGGGAAGTAAGGGGTGCTGGGGAAGGGGGAAAGGGGAAAGGTGGGGTGCGGGGGGGGATGAGGGGGTGCAGGGGAAGGGGTGCAGGGATGGGTGAAGGGATGGGGTGCAGGGGGAAGGGAAATAAGGGGTGCTGGGGAAGGGGGAAAGGGGAAAGGTGGGGTGCGGGGGGGGGGATGAGGGGGTACAGCGGGGGGTGCGGGGATGGGGCGCAGGGGAAGGGAAATGAGGGGTGCTGGGGAAGGGGGGGGTGCAAGGGCGAGCGAAGGGATGGGGAGATGCGGGGTGCGGGGGAGGGCAGGGAGGGGGGCTCGGGTCCGGTTGGCGGTCCGACGGCCGGAGCGCCCCCCCTCCCCCGGAGCAGCCCTGCCCGGCCGTGCCCGGGGGCGGGCGGGGGCCGGGGCCGGCGGCTGCGGCGGGAGGCGGCGCCGCCGGGAGAGGGGGGGGCACCGGGCAGCGACCGAGCGCCGCCGGGCTGCGGCGTCACTGCGGGCCTGCGCCGGCCCCGCACCGGGAGCCGCCGGCCCCGGGATCCATCGGCACCGGGATCCACCGGGAGCCGCCGGCACAGGGAGCCACCGGGATCCACCGGTATCGGGATCCACCGGCCCCGGGATCTACCGGGATCCACCGACACCGGGATCCACCGGGATCCACCGACACCGGGAGCCGCCGGCCCCGGGTTCTACCAGCACCGGGATCCACCGGCCCCGCGGTCCCGGCCCCATCCCCGCCGCCCCGGGCCCGTTTGTCGCCCCACCGCCCCCGTCCCCGGGCAGCTCCGATCGGGGACACCGGGCCCGGCCCCTCGCCGCCCCCCCGGGCCGCCCCCGGGATGGGGCCCGGCGGTCCCGGCTGGCCGCTGGCCGGCACCGTGCTGGTGGCCGTGGCCGCCTCGCTGGGTAAGAGACACGGCGGGGGGGATGGGGGGGGGGACGACCGGGGGCAGCTGGGGGAGGCGGTGCCACCCTGCGACGGGACCCGGTGCCACCGGCTGCGACCGTGGGACAGCTCGGGGTGGGACCCGGCGCCGCCGGCTGCGACCGTGACTGCGCCTTTCGCACGGGGGTTGCGTGCGCCAGACGTGTCCCACTGCGTCCCCTCCCCACACACCCCACACACGACACTTTCAAAGTGTCCCCAAGGGCCACTTGTCCCCGGGAGCCATGCGCACACGGAGCCGGTGGCCGTTGGAGCTGGGACGCCCCGTCCCGGGGGATTTGGGGGTTTCCCGCAGACGCGCCCCGTGCCTCAGTTTCCCCACTTGTCTCTGAGCTGCCCCGGTCCCGCTGGGCGGCGAGTGAACCCCCCGAGAGGCCACTTGGAGCTGGTGGGGAGCGAGCTGGACACTCCGAGGGAAGCGGCCCCCACCCCGGTGGCTTCCCGGCCACTGTCCCCACGCCTCCGGCCACCCCCAGGCCTCGGCCCGCGGCTATTTCTGGGAGCGCATGTGGCTCCGGCCAGAAATAGAGCTGGGAGCGTCGCTGGAGCAGCCGGGCTGGGGGGCGGCCTGGGGGGGCTGGGGGCTGGGTGAGACAGAGCACAAGGATGTGGGGCAGGATGGAGCAGGGTCCAGGGGGATGTGGGGCAGGATGGAGCAGGGTTGGGGGGTGGTGGGGGGGAAAAATGGGGCAGGATGGGTGGGGTATGGGGAGATGTGGGACAAGATGGAGCTAGATCCAGGGGAATGTGGGGCAGGATGGAGTGGGGTCTGGGGAGATGTGGGGCAGGATGAAGTGGGCTCAGGGCGGGATAGGACATGGGGCAGAGTGGAGCAGGATCCAGGGGGATGTGGGGCAGGATGGAGCCAGGTTGGGGTGGGGAGGGGGGGGAAACATGGGGCAGGATGGGTGGGATACAGGGAGATGTGGGACAGGATGGAGCCAGATCCAGGGGAATGTGGGGCAGGATGGAGTGGGCTCAGGGGAGGGACATAGGGTAGGATGGAGCAGGATCCAGGAGGATGTGGGGCAGGATGGAGTGGGGTCGGGAGGGGGGACATAGGGGCAGGATGGAGCAGGATCCAGGAGGATGTGGGGCAGGATGGAGCGGGGTCGGGAGGGGGGACATAGAGGCAGGATGGAGCAGGATCCAGGAGGATGTGGGGCAGGATAGAGCGGGGTCAGGAGGGGGGACATAGGGGCAGGATGGAGCAGGATCCAGGGGGATGTGGGGCAGGATGGATGGGGTACAGGGGGCTGTGGGGCAGGATGGACCAGAGTATGGGGGCACATGGGGCAGGGTATGGGGGGACATGGGTCAGGATGGAGTGGGATATGGGGGACAGGGGCAGGATGAAGGGGGTGTGTAGGGGCACATGGGGTGGGACGGAGTAGCGTACAGGGTGATGTGGGGCAGGGTGGAGCAGGCTATGGGGGATGGGGGGTAGGATGGAAGGGATCATGGGGGGTACACAGGGGCAGGGGATGGGGGGGCAGGATGGAGTGAGGTGCAGGGTACAGAGGCATAGGATAGAGCAGGTTATGGGGGGGATGTGGGGCAGGATGGATGGGATACAGGGGCATGTGAAGCAGGATGGGTGGGGGGGGGGAAGGGAGCAAGATGGAACAGGATATGGGGGATGGGGAGCAGGATGGAGAGGGGTCTGGGGGGTACATAGGGGCAGGGGGTGGGGGGACAGGATAGAGCGGGGTCTGGGGGGATGTGGGGCAGGATGGATGGGGTACAGGGGGATGTGAAGCAGGATGGGCAGGGTTGGGGGGCAAGGGGGCAGGATGGAGCGGGGTCTGGGGGGGGTGCATAGGGGCAGGGTCTGGGGGGGGACAGGATAGAGCGGGGTCTGGGGGGATGTGGGGCAGGATGGAACAGGATATGGGGGACAGGGGGGGCAGGATGGAGCAGGGTCTGGGGGGTGCATAGGGGCAGGGTTTGGGGGGGGACAGGATAGAGCGGGGTCTGGGGGGGATGTGGGGCAGGATGGAGTGGGGTCTGGGGGGTACATAGGGGCAGGGTCTGGGGGGGGGACAGGATAGAGCAGGGTCTGGGGAGATGTGGGGCAGGGTGGAACAGGATATGGGGGACAGGGGGGCAGGATGGAGCAGGGTCTGGGGGGGTGCATAGGGGCAGAGTCTGGGGGGGGACAGGATAGAGCGGGTCTGGGGGGGATGTGGGGGAGGATGGAGTGGGGTCTGGGGGGTACATAGGGGCAGGGGGTGGGGGGGACAGGATAGAGTGGGATCTGGGGGGATGTGGGGCAGGGTGGGGCGGGGTCTGGGGCGTACATAGGGGCAGGGTATGGGGGGGACAGGATGGAGCGGGGTCTGGGGGGATGTGGGGCAGGACGGAGTAGCGTACAGGGTGAGGTGGGGCAGGATGGAGCAGGACACGGGGGGATGTGGGGACAGGACGCAGTGGGGTGAGGGGGGACCGTCCGCAGTGGGGCAGGGGCTGTCCCCCGGAGCCAGCGGTCGGGGACGGAGGAGTCGGGCCGATGCCGGTGGCACCGGGGGGTGGCGTTGGCCGGGCCGGGGGTGCCCCGAGGCCCCGGTGACGGGCGGCCGTCCCCAGCGGCGGGGGGCGAGGACTGCCTGTGGTACGTGGACAGGAACGGCTCCTGGCACCCCGGCTTCGACTGCGAGTTCCTCACCTTCTGCTGCGGCACCTGCCACCAGCGCTACTGCTGCCGCGACCCCCTGCGCCTGCTCACCGAGCGCCAGCAGCGCCACTGCCTCGCCTTCAGGTGACGGCCCGCGGGGGGGCCCCTGGGGACCGGCACCGGGGCGGCGGGGGCTGGGGGCTGGTACCGGGCACTGGGGGCTGGGGGCTGGGCAGTGGTGCTGGGGGCTGGGGGCTGGTACCGGGCAGTGGTGCTGGGCACTGGGGGCTGGTACTGGGGGCTGGGGGCTGGTACTGGGCACTGGGGGCTGGGGGCTGGGGGCTGGGCAGTGGTGCTGGGGGCTGGGAGCTGGTACCGGGCACTGGGGGCTGGGGGCTGGGGGCTGGTACCGGGCACTGGGGGCTGGGGGCTGGGCAGTGGGGCTGAGGGCTGGGGGCTGGGGGCTGGGCAGTGGTGCTGGGCACTGGGGGCTGGTACCGGGCACTGGGGGCTGGGGGCTGGGGGCTGGTACCGGGGGCTGGGGGCTGGTACCGGGCACTGGGGGCTGGGGGCTGGGCAGTGGTGCTGGGGGCTGGGGGCTGGTACTGGGGGCTGGGGGCTGGGCAGTGGTGCTGGGCACTGGGGGCTGGTACTGGGGGCTGGGGGCTGGGCAGTGGTGCTGGGGGCTGGGGGCTGGTACCGGGCACTGGGGGCTGGGGGCTGGCACTGGGCATTGGTGCTGGGCACTGGGGGCTGGGGGCTGGGGGCTGGGGGCTGGTACTGGGCACTGGGGGCTGGTACTGGGCACTGGGGCCTGGGGGCTGGGGGCTGGCACTGGGCATTGGTGCTGGGCACTGGGGGCTGGGGGCTGGGGGCTGGTACTGGGCACTGGGGCTGGTACTGGGCACTGGGGCCTGGGGGCTGGGGGCTGGCACTGGGCATTGGTGCTGGGCACTGGGGGCTGGTACTGGGCACTGGGGGCTGGGGGCTGGGGGCTCGCACTGGGCATTGGTGCTGGGCACTGGGGGCTGGTGCTGGGCACTGGGGGCTGGTACTGGGCACTGGGGGCTGGGGGCTGGCACTGGGCAGTGGTACTGGGCACTGGGCACTGGTGCTGGACACTGGGGGCTGGGCAGTGGTACTGGGCAGTGGTCACTGGTACTGGGCACTGGGCAGTGGTACTGGGTAGTGGGCGCTGGGTGCTGGGCACTGGGTGTTGGTCACTGGTACTGGGCACTGGGGACTGGTACTGGGCACCGGGGACTGGGGACTGGGGGCTGGGCAGTGGTGCTGGGGGCCAGGGGCTGGTGCTGGGCACTGGGGGCTGGGGGCTGGCACTGGGCATTGGTGCTGGGCACTGGGCACTGGGGGCTGGGCAGTGGGGCTGGGCACTGGGGACCAGCACCGGGGCAGCAGGGGCTGGGGGCTGGGCAGTGGTGCTGGGGGCTGGGGGCTGGGCAGTGGGGGCTGGTACTGGGCACTGGTCACTGGTACTGGGCACTGGGCAGTGGTACTGCGTACTGGGCACTAGGTGCTGGGCAGTGGGTGTTGGTCACTGGTACTGGGCACTGGGCATTGGTGCTGGGCACTGGGGGCTGGTACTGGGCACTGGGGGCTGGGGGCTGGCACTGGGCATTGGTGCTGGGCACTGGGGGCTGGCACTGGGCACTGGGGGCTGCTACTGGGCACTGGGGGCTGGGGGCTGGGCAGTGGTGCTGGGCACTGGGCACTGGTACTGGGCACTGGGCACTGGTACTGGACACCGGGGGATGGGGGCTGGGCACTGAGCAGTGGTACTGGGTGCTGGGCACTGGCTGCTGGGCACTGGTACTGGGAACTTGTACTGGGTGTTGGTGCTGGACACTGGACACTGGTACTGGGTGCTGAGCACTGGGCAGTGGTAGTGGGCACTGGGCAGTGATACTGGCTACTGGGCAGTGGGTGCTGGGCACTGGTACTGCATACTGAGTGTTGGTACTGGGCACTGGGCACTGCTACTAGGTGCTGGGCACTGGGCACTGGGGGCTGGGTACAGGGGGCTGGGCACTGGTACTGGGCGCTGGGGGCTGGTACTGGGCACTGGGCACTGCTACTAGGTGCTGGGCACTGGGCACTGGGGGCTGGGTACAGGGGGCTGGGCACTGGTACTGGGCACTGGGCAGTGGTACTGGGTGCTGGGCACTGGGCACTGGGGGCTGGGCACTGGTACTGGGCAGTGAGTGCTGGGCAGCGGGGGCTGGTCACTGGTACTGGGCACTGGGTACTGGGCACTGGGGGCTGGTACTGGGCACTGGGCCGCTGGATGCTGGACATTAGTCCTGGGCACTGGACAGTGGCACTGGTACTGGTGCTTGGCAATGGACACTGGTGCTGGGTGATGGGCACCGGGTGCTGGACACTGGTACTGGGCACTGGGTGTTGGTGCTGGGCACTGGACACTGGTACTGGTACTAGTCACCACTACTGGGTGCTGGTCACTGGCAGTGGTCACTGGCACTGGGCGGTGGCACTAGGGTGTGGCACTGGGGGTGGCACTGGGTGGTGGCACTGGTCACTGGCACTGGTCACTGGCACTGGGCAGTGGCACTGGGCGGTGGCACTGGGGGGTGGCACTGGTCACTGGCACTGGTCACTGGCACTGGGCAGTGGCACTGGGCGGTGGCACTGGGGGGTGGCACTGGGTGGTAGCACTGGGGGGTGGCACTGGGGGGGTGGCACTGGGGATGGCACTGGGTGGTGGCACTGGTCACTGGCACTGGTCACTGGCACTGGGCGATGGCACTAGGGGGTGGCACTGGGGGTGGCACTGGGTGGTAGCACTGGGGGGTGGCACTAAGGGGTGGCACTGGGGGGTGGCACTGGGCAGTGGCACTGGTCACTGGCACTGGGCGGTGGCACTAGGGGGTGGCACTGGGTGGTAGCACTGGGGGGTGGCACTGGGGGGTGGCACTAGGGGGTGGCACTGGTCACTGGCACTGGTCACTGGCACTGGGGGGTGGCACTAGGGGGTGGCACTGGGTGGTGGCACTGGGTGGTAGCACTGGGGGGTGGCACTAGGGGGTGGCACTGGGGGGTGGCACTGGGGGGTGGCACTAGTCACTGGCACTGGTCACTGGCACTGGGGGGTGGCACTAGGGGGTGGCACTGGGTGGTAGCACTGGGGGGTGGCACTAGGGGGTGGCACTGGGGGGTGGCACTGGGGGGTGGCACTGGGTGCTACCTGGACATCCCCATCCCTCAGTCCCCAGGTGGGTGCTCCAAGGCTGTCCCTGGTGCTTGGGACACTGGTGTGACTGAGAGGGGGGGGGGGGTTCCCTGCGGGGGCGGGGTGGGGGGGTGTCTGCCCAGGGTGTCCCCTCGCAGCCCCCCCTGCCCCACGGCCCCGCTGTGCCCCACAGCCCCAAGACCATCGCGGGCATCGCCTCGGCCGTGGTGCTCTTCATCGCCATCGTCACCACCATCGTCTGCTGCTTCATGTGCTCCTGCTGCTACCTCTACCAGCGCCGGCAGCACCTGCGCACCCCCCTGCAAGGTGGGGGGCTGGGGGGGGGCGTGGGGTGCGGGATTTGGGGTGCAGGGGGGAATTTGGGGTGCAGGGTGGGGATATTTGGCATGCAAGAGGGATTTGGGGTGCAGGATGGGGGGATTTGGGGTGTAAGGGGGGGATTTGGGGTGCAGGAGGGAGGATTTGGGGTGCAGGGTGGGGGGATTTGGGGTGTAGGAGGGAGGATTTGGGGTGCAGGGTGGGGGGATTTGGGGTGCAGGGGGAATTTGGGGTGCAGGAGGGAGGATTTGGGGTGCAGGGGGGATTTGGGGTGCAGGAGGGAGGATTTGGGGTGCAGGGTGGGGGGATTTGGGGTGCAGGAGGGAGGATTTGGGGTGCAGGGGGGAATTTGGGGTGCAGGGGGGATTTGGGGTGCAGGAGGGAGGATTTGGGGTGCAGGGTGGGGGGATTTGGGGTGCAGGGGGATTTGGGGTGCAGGAGGGAGGATTTGGGGTGCAGGGGGGATTTGGGGTGCAGGAGGGAGGATTTGGGGTGCAGGGTGGGGGGATTTGGCATACGAGAGGGATTTGGGGTGCAGGATGGGGGGATTTGGGTTGCAGGAGGGAGGATTTGGGGTGCAGGGTGGGGGGATTTGGCATGCGAGAGGAATTTGGGGTGCAGGATGGAGGATTTGGGGTGCAGGGTGGGGGGATTTGGGGTGCAGGAGGGACGATTTGGGGTGCAGGGGGGAATTTGGGGTGCAGGAGGGAGGATTTGGGGTGCAGGGTGGGGGGATTTGGGGTGCAAGTTGGGGGGATTTGGGGTGCAGGAGGGAGGATTTGGGGTGCAGGGTGGGGGGATTTGGCATGCAAGAGGGATTTGGGGTGCAGGATGGGGGATTTGGGGTGTAAGGGGGGATTTGGGTTGCAGGAGGGAGGATTTGGGGTGCAGGGTGGGGGGATTTGGCATGCGAGAGGAATTTGGGGTGCAGGGTGGGGGGATTTGGGGTGCAGGAGGGACGATTTGGGGTGCAGGGGGGAATTTGGGGTGCAGGAGGGAGGATTTGGGGTGCAGGGTGGGGGGATTTGGGGTGCAGGGGGGATTTGGGGTGCAGGATGGGGGGATTTGGGGTGCAAGGTGGGGGATTGGGGTGCGGGGGGATCTGGGAGGGATTTGGGGCGCAGGGGGGAGGATTTGGGGGGTAGGGGGGATTTGGGGTGCTGGGTGCGGAGATTTGGGGTGCAGGAAGCGGGCTTGGGGGTGCAAAGTGGGGGGCATTTGGGATCCAGGGGGGAGGATTTGAGGTGCGGGGGGGATTTGGGGTGCAGGGTGGGGGTATTGGGGTGCAGAGAGGATTTGGGGTGCGAGATGGGGGGGATTTGGGGTTCAGGGTGGGGATATTTGGCGTGGGAGGGGATTTGGGGTGCAAGGTGGGGGGACTTGGGGTGCAGGAGGAAGGATTTGGGGTGCAGGGGGGATTTGGGAGGGATTTGGGGTGTAGGAGGGATTTGGGGTGCAGAGGGGATTTGGGTGCAAAGTGGGGGGATTTGGGGTGCAGGAGGGAGGATTTGGGGTGTAAAGGGGATTTGGGGTGCAGGGTGGGGAGGATCTGGGGTGTAGGAGGGATTTGGGGTGCAGGAGTTTTGGGGTGCAGGGGAGGATTTTGGGTGCAGGGGGGGATTTGGGTGCAAGATGGGGGGGATTTGGGTACTGGGGGGGGCGATACGGGTGCTGGGGGGAGGGCTGTGGGTGCTGGGGGAGGGCACTGGAGTGGGTGCTGCTGAGATCACCCGGGTGCCCACCCCCCTCCCCCCCCCCCACCCCCCGTCTCTCCCGCAGGCCCGGAGATCCCGCTCTCCAGCTACCCCCCCGCGCCCCCCCCAGCCGCCTTCCCCATTGACCCCAAAGCCGGCCCCGCGCCCCCCCAGCCCGGCTTCGCCCCCATGGCCATGTACCCACCGCCCGGCCCCGCCGCCCAGTACCCGCTCTACCCCCCCGGGCCCCCCGGCTACAACCCCACAGGTGAGCGGGGGGCTGGGGGGGGAAGAATTTGGGGTGCAGGAGGGGGGATTTGGGGTGCGGGGGGAGGATTTGGGGTGCAAGGAGGAATTGGGGGTGGAGGGTGGTGGGGATTTGGGGTGCAGGGGGGAGGATTTGGGGTGCAAGGAGGAATTGGGGGTGGAGGGTGGTGGGGATTTGGGGTGCAGGGGGGATTTGGGGTGCGGGGGATTTGGGAAGGATTTGGGGTGCAGGGGGGATTTGGGGTGCAAGGAGGGATTTGGGGTGCAGGGGGGAGGATTTGGGGTGCAGGGGGGATTTGGGGTGCAAGGAGGGATTGGGGGTGCAGGCTGGGGGTATTTTGGGGTGCCGGGGGGAGGATTTGGGGGGTAGGGGGAACTTGGGGTACGAGGGGACTTGGGGTGGGTGGGGATTTGGGAGGAATTTGGGGTGCCGGGGGAGGATTTGGGGTGCAAGGAAGGATTGGGGGTGGAGGGTGGTGGGTATTTGGGGTGCAGGAGGAAGAAATTGGGCTGGGTGGGGATTTGGGAGGAATTTGGGGTGCAGGAGGGGGGATTTGGGGTGCAGGGGGAGGATTTGGGGTGCGGGGGGACTTGGGGTGCAGGGTGGGGGGTATTTTGGGGTGCAGGGGAGGATTTGGGATGCGGGGGGCAGTTGGGGTGCAGGGGAGGTTTGGGGTGCAGGGGAGGTTTGGGGCACACGGGGAAGGATTTGGGGTGGGGGGGATTTGGGAGGAACTTGGGGTATATGGGGGAGGATTTGGGGTGCAGGAAGAAGGATTTGGGGTGGGGGGGATTTGGTGTGCAAGGAGGGATTGGGGATGCAGGGTGGGGGGTATTTTGGGGTGCAGGGGGGATTTAGGGTGCAGGAAGAAGGATTTGGGGTGGGGGGGATTTGGGAGGAATTTGGGGTGCGGGGGGGATTTGGGGTGCAGGAAGAAGGATTTGGGGTGCGGGGGGGATTTGGGGTGCAAGGTGGGGCGGAGCAGTGGGGTGGGGTGGAGACAATCCCCTATCCCCCGGGGGGGGCAGGGCGGCCTTGCGGGGGCTGACACCCCCCTCCCGCTCCCCCCGCAGCGCCGCCCCCCTACGTCCCGGCACAGCCCAGCTACCCCGGAGCCTGAGCACCCACGGGCACCCCGGCACCCCCCGCCCGCCGCCGGCCAGCGGGGCCGCCATGGGGACCCCCGACCCCCCCACCCCGGAGCCGGGAGGGTGCCCCGGGGGGAGCCGGATCGGGCCCTTCCCGGCCGTGGCGGGGAGGCGGCGGCGGCACAGGGCGGCTCTTGTCCTGCACCCACACACTGGGCCCTTTGTGGGTGCCCCCGCCCCGGCCCCGGGTGCCAACGGCCCCGTTGTGCCCATGGAAGGGGGGGTGGCCGCGGCGGGGGGGGCCCCCGAGAGCCCCGCAGCCCTCAGCACCCGCCTCCGGATGCGACCCCGGCTTTTCCCCCCCACGGGGGTGGCATTAAACCCCGGCTTGTGCCCCACAGCCCGGTGTCCTCTCGGTGGCAGCTGGAAGGGGGTGGTTGGGGGGGGTTGTGACTTTGCCCCCCCCCCCCCCCTTTTCCTTCTCCTTCTCCATCCAAAACTGGGGTGGGATGGATAATTCCCACCAAACCAGGCGCCCGGGATGAGCCGGAGCGGGAGCGCTGCTGCCCACCCAGCGCCACCGCCCCAAACCGGGGTGTGAAACCATCCCCCCCCCCGCGGCGTTTTTTGGGGCAGAAAGCAGCAAATTCAGCCCCGGGATGGAGGTGGGGGCACGAAGCCAATTCCTTCATTCCCCCCCGCCTCCGCACCATGTCCCAAATCGCCGGAGCCGGGACCTCGTCCGCAGCCGGGGGCGAGGAACAGGCGCCGCGGGGGGGGGAAGCGTGAGTCACCCCGGCTATTTTGGATAGTGATTCATCCTCCCCCCAACACACATCGCCATGGCGGGGGGAGGGAGGGTCCAGCCACCGGGAAAATTTGGGACCATTGAGTCCGTTGTGTGGGGGAAAAGCCCCGCAGTGGGGCGAACCCCATCTCCCAGGGGACCGCGGGTCCCATCGCCTCCCCCCCAAAAAAATACCCCCTCAAGGACCTCAGGGATGGGGGAGTCGGGGGCGGGGGGGGGGGCAGCTCTGAGTTTTATTGAAGTGGGATGGAGAAAGGAAAAAAATATATAATTAAAAATAATAATAATAATAATAATAAAAATAAGAAGCCAGGCGGGCGCTGGAGGTGGGTGGCGGAAGGGTGTCCCCAGGGCACACAGCCAGCTGCGTGGCCGGGGGGGTGGTTGGGGTGGGGGTGTCAGGGTTTGGGGGCCGCCTGCTCCCGGAGGTAGAGGTCCCGGATTTCGGCCAGGCTGCGGCCGAGGCCGGCCAGCGCCTGGGCGATGCCCCGCAGGACGCAGGTGGTCTCCCGCCGGCTCTCGGCGTACTCCCGGCGGAACGCCCGCATCTCCTGCACCAGCCGCTCGTTGGACTGCACGATGCGTTTTTCGGCCGGGGTGAGTTGGGTACAGTCGGGTGCCCCGTCCCCCAGCCCCGCCGGGGGGGGCCCAGCTTCGCCCCCGCCGCAGTTAGTGAGATGCTCGGTTTCTTGCTGGAAGAGGAGGCTGGGGAAATCGGAGCCCAGGGGCTCCGGCTGCCCGCCCAGCGAGAGTTCGGGGGGTGGGGGGCGCGGGGGGCTGCGGCTCCAGCCTTCGCCCAGCTCGCCGGGGGGGCGGATGCCGGCGCGGTGTAGCCCGCGCTCGGGGCCGCGGCCGGGGATGCCGTCGGCGGCCGGGCCGTGGAAGGGCTCAGTCTTCACCTCCACCGGCTCCTCCTTCACCGCCTCCTCCTTGACGCCTGCGGGAGGGAGGGAGAGCGCGGGGCAGCTGGCGGGACCCCCCCCCCTGTCTCCCCAGCGCCCCACGGACCGAGCCACCCGGCCCCCTTCTGCCGCTGCTTCCTCCGGCCGCCTCGTCCCCATCCCTGTGCTCCCGTGTCCCCTCTCCTGGGGCCTGGTCCCATCGATACGTGCGTGTCCTCATGGCCCCGGGTCCCTCACCGTGGTCCATCCCATGGCCCTTGTGCCTCTCCTGGTCCCACTACTCCCATATCCCTGTCCTGAATGCGGTGTCCCCATGTCCCAGTACCCACATGTCCCTGTCCTAGTCCAAGTCCTCCATGTCCCTGTTCTGGTCCCCCATGTCCCTGTCCCAGGAACCTGTCCCATGTGCCAGTAACCCCCACGTCCCCATCCTGGTCCCCCCGTGTCCCTGCCCTGGTCCTAGTCCCAGTACCCCCAGTCTCTTGTCCCTGTCCTGGTCCCTCCCACATCCCCATCTCTGTCCTGGTCCCTGCCCAATCCCACCATGTCCTTGTCCTAGTCCCAGTACCCCCATGTCCCATGTCCCTGTCCTGCTCCTGCCCATGTCACTGTCCCAGTCCCACCATGTCCCTGTCCTGTTCCCAGTCCCCTCTTACCCCTGTCCTGGTCCCAGTACCCCCAGTCCCTTGTCCCTGTCCTAATCCCAGACACCCATATCCCTGGCCTGATCCTAGTGTCCTCCTGCCCCGATCCCAGTGCCACTGTCCCTTGTCCCAGCCCTGGTCCCTGTCCCCCCACGTCCCTGTCCCGATCGTGGTCCCCTCATGTCCCTGTCCCAGCCCCGGTATCCCCATCCCTGTCCCGGTCTCAGTCCCCTCCTGCTGTCCTCGTGCCAGTCCCCTGTCCTGGCCCAGGTCCCCCCATGTCGCCGCCCTGGTCTCAGTGCTCCTGGCCCTGTCCTGGTCCCCTGCCCCAGCGCCCTGTCCCTTGTCCCTGTCCTGGTTCCCATGCCTCACATCCCAGGCCGGATCCCGGTATCCTCCTGTCCTGCTCCCAGTGCCCCTGTTGCGGTCCCTGTCTCCTCTGTCCCTGTCCCGGTCCTCCATGTCACCCATGTCCCTACCGGCTCCCCCCGCATCCCTGTCCCAGTCCTCCATGTCCCTGTCCTCCTCTGTGTCTGTGTTCCCTCCATGACTCTGCCCCCTGTCCCTGTTCTGATCCCAGTGTCCTGGTCCCAGTTTTCCCCACCTCCTGGTCCTGGTCCCCATGTCCCTGTCCCAGCCCCCTCATGTCTGTGTCTCCATCCCAGTCCCCTCACATTCCTGCCCTGTTCCCCTGTGTCTGTGTCCTTCTAGCCCATGTCCCTGCCCCTGTCCCAGTCCTAGTGCCCCCATGTCCCTGTCCCCCGCATCCCTGTCCCCCGCATCCCTGTCCCCCGCATCCCTGTCCCTGCCTTGGTCCCCTGTATCCATGTCCTTGTCCCCCATGTCACGGTCCCAGTGTCCCTGTCCTGGCCTGACCCCATGTCTCTGTCCCTGTCCCAGTCTCTCCACACACCTGTCCTGGTCCCAGGCCGTGGTCCTGGTGTCCCCCCCCCAACCTGGTCCCAGTGTCCTGTGTCCCTGTCCCAGTCCTCCATGTCCCTGTCCCCCACGTCTGCGTCCTGGTCCCTCATGTCTTGGTCCCAGTGCCCACGTGTCCCTGCTTCAGTCCCCCCATGTCCCTGTCCTGATCCCCCGTGTCCTTGTCTTGTTTTTTTCATCATGTCCCTGTCCCGGTCCCCCCACGCACCTGTCCCTGTCTCCTGTATCCATGTCCTGGTCCCCCCATGCACTTGCCCTGGTCCTGGTCCCCCCACATCCCTGTCCCCCACGTCCATGTCCTGGTTCCCTCACACACCTGCCCCCGCCCCCATATCCCTGTCCCTGTCTCCCCATGTCCATGTCCTGGTACCCCGTGTCCCTGTCCCAGTCCCCTTACATGCCTGTCCTGGTCCCCCTGTGTCCCTGTGCCTGTCTCCCACGTCCCTCTCCTGCTCCCCAGTGTCCATGTCCCGGTCCCCTCCCACACACCTGTCCCAGTCCCCTGTGTCCCTGTCCCCCCATGTCCATGTCCTGGTACCCCGTGTCCCTGTCCCAGTCCCCCCACACACCTGTCCTGGTCCCCTGTGTCCCTGTCCTGGTTCCCCCATATCCCTGTGCCTGTCCCCCATGTCCCTGTCGTGCTCACCCCATGTCCATGTCCTGGTACCCCGTGTCCCTGTCCCAGTCCCCCTACACGCCTGTCCTGGTCCCCCTGTGTCCATGTGCCTGTCTCCCACATCCCTCTCCTGCTCCCCAGTGTCCATGTCCTGGTCCCCTCCCACACACCTGTCCCAGTCCCCTGTGTCCCTGTCCCCCCGTGTCCCTGTCCTGGCTCCCCCATATCCCTGTGCCTGTCCCCCGTGTCCCTGTCCCCCCGTGTCCCTGTCCTGGCTCCCCCATATCCCTGTGCCTGTCCCCCGTGTCCCTGTCCCAGTCCCCCCCCGCACCTGTCTCGCCCTCCTGTGTCCCCGTCCTGGTCCCCCCGTGTCCCTCTCCCGCTCCCCCACGCCCATGTCCCGCTCCCCGCCCCCCCCGCACCTGTCCCCGTCCCCCGCCCCCCCCCGCGCACCCACCGTGCGGCGCCACCACCTCCACGCTGAGAACCGGCGGGTCGACGCCGGCGGCGCCGCGCGGTCCCCAGCCGGGCGCGGGCCCGGGGCCGAGCTCCGGCGGGCCGGGCCCGGAGCCGCTGCCGCCGTTGCCGTTGCCGTTGCCGGGTCGGACGGCGGGCCGGGCGGCGGGTCCCTGCCTCTCCTGCCGGTGCCGGGTGATCTTGTCGTTGGCCCGTCGGCGCAGCCCCCGCCAGCGGTTCTTCACCTCGCCGATGTCGCGCTGGTTGCGCCCGGCGGCGTTGATCTTGTTGGTGATGCGCCACCAGATCTTCTGCTTCTCGTAGGCGTTGACGGTGCTGGCGGCGGCGCCGAAGAGCAGCTGCTCGTACTTGAGCACCTCGCTCATCAGGATGTCGATCTCCTGCAGCGTGAAGTTCGGTTTCCGCTTCAGCAGCCCCCGCCGCGCCCCGCCGCCGCCCGCCGCCATGCTCGCCGCCGTCTCCTCCTCATGGCGCCGCCCCGCCGCCCATCGCCCCCCCCCCCCACTCCCCGCCGCTCCGCCGCCGCCGCCGCCTTTTGTCTCGCCGGTACCGAGCGGAGCGGGGCCGGCGGCTCCGCCGCCCCTGACGGCCGCTGCCGGTGCCGCCCCGGCTCCCTGGAGCGCCCCCTGCCGGCCGCCGCCGCTCGCTGACGGTGCCGCCGCGCCTTATAGCGCCCCCTGCCGGCCGCCGCCGCGCACAGCCGGTGCCGCCTCCCGGTCCGTTATAGCGCCCCCTGCCGGCTGCCTCTCGTTGTAGCGCCCCCTGCCGGCCCCCGCCCCCGCCGCCCCTCGTTATAGCGCCCCCTGCCGGCCGCCCCTCGTTATAGCGCTCCCTGGCGAGCACCGACCCCGCCGCCCCTCGTTATAGCGCTCCCTGCCGGCCACCCCCGGGCACCGCCGCCCCTCACTATGGCGCCCCCTGTCGGGTGCCCCCGCCGCCCCTCCTTATAGCGCCCCCTGGCGGCTGCTGCCCCCCCCCCCCGCCGCCCCTTGTTATAGCGCCCCCTGTCGGCCACCCCCGGCCGCCGCCGCCCCTCGTTATAGCGCCCCCTGCCGGCCACCGCCCCCGCCGCCCCTCGTTATAGCGCCCCCCGCCGGCTGCCCCTCGTTATAGCGCCCCCTGCCGGCCACCGCTCCCGCCGCCCCTCGTTATAGCGCCCCCTGGCGGCCGCCGCCCCCGCCGCCCCTCACTATGGCGCCCCCTGTCGGGTGCCCCCGCCGTCCCTCGTTATAGCGCCCCCTGTCAGACGCCCCCGCCCCCTGTCGCACGCCCCCGCCCCAGCCGCCCTTCATTATAGCGCCTTCTGGCGGCCACTCCCGCAACCCTTCGTTATAGCACCCCTTACCGGGCACCACTTCCGCCTCCACTGCCTTTCGTTATAGCGCTCCCTGGCGGCCGCCATCCCCGCCACCCCTCATTATGGCGCCCCCTGGCGGCCGCCGCCGCTCGTTATAGCGCCCCCTGGCGGCCACCCCCGGGCGCCGCCGCCCCTCCTTATAGCGCTCCCTGGTGGGCGCCCCCACCGCCCCTCCTTATAGCGCCCCCTGGCGGCTGCTGCCCCCCGCGCCGCCCCTTGTTATAGCGCCCCCTGTCAGACGCCCCCGCCCCCTGTCGCCCCGCCCCGGCCGCCCTTCGTTATAGCGCCTCCTGGCGGCCACTCCCGCCACCCCTCGTTATAGCACCCCCTACGGGGCGCCGCTTCTGCCTCCGCCGCCCCTCGTTATAGCGCCCCCTGTCGGCCACCCCCGGCCGCCGCCGCCCCTCGTTATAGCGCCCCCTGGCGGCTGCCGCCCCTCGTTATAGCGCCCTCTGCCGGGCACCGCCGCGCACAGCCGCTGCCGCGCCCCCGTTCGTTACAGCGCCCCCTGGCAGCCCCCCCCCCCCCCCGCCGGGCACTGCCCCCTCCCCTCCTCTCCCCGCCCGCCGGGGGTCGGGCTCCGGGGGTGGCGGGGGTCCCCGGCCCGCGGTGCCGGTGGGTGCTCGGTGCGGGGGGGGCACAGCGGCTGCCGCGGTGACAACTGGGGATGGGGTGGGGGGGGGTGGCTCCCCCTGGGTGCCCGCATTGGTGCCCGGTTCAGGGTCCCCGTGGTGCCTGGGTCCCCCACCCCGTCCCCCCCTTTCCCCACCATGAGTCGTGGGTGCCCCGCGGGGCAGGAGCGGGGTGTGGGTGCGGGGACACCCCCCTCACCCACCATTGTCCCCCCCCCCGCTGCCCTGGTCCCTCCTGGCCGCCCGCCGGGGCCGCAGTGCTGCCCTCCCGCGAAATGCCCAAATATGGGCATTTTACCCCAATTCGGGCCCCACGGCTCGGCCTCACAGCCCGGGCCCAGGGGTGACGGGGGGGGCAAATGGGCCAGTGGGGAGCCCCCCCCAGTGGCCACCCTGCACCCCGGAGCCAGCCCCGGCACAGCGGTCCCATCCCCGGGAGTGAGGGGTTTGGAGTGGCCACAGTTGGGGTGGCCACTGGCCCCAGGTGCCCAGTTTGGGGTGGCCCCAGGGTGCCCAGTTTGGGGGGGCCACATCACCACATGGTGCCCAGTTTGGGGTCTCCAGGTGGCCTTATGGTGCCCAGTTTGGGGTGGCCACATGGTGCCCAGTTCGGTGTGACCAGGTGGCCTCAGGGTGCCCAGTTTGGGGTGGCCACATGGCCCCATGGTGCCCAGTTTGAAGGTGTCCAGGTGGCCCCAGGATGCCCAGTTTGGGGTCTCCTGGTGGCCTCATGATGCCCAGTTTGGAGGGGGGCACATGGTACCCCGTTCAGGGTGGCCACATGGCCCCATGGTGATGAGTTTGGGGTGACTAAGTGGCCCCAGGGTCCCCCATTTTGGGGGGGGGGGGGCACATGGCTCCAGGGCACCCAGTTTGGGGTGACCATGTGGCCCCATGGTGCCCAGTTTGGGAGGGCCACATGGCCCCATGGTGGCCAGTTTGAGGGTGTCCAGGTGGCCCCAGGGTGCCCGGTTTGGGGTGGCCCCAGTGTGCCCAGCTGAGGTGGCCCCGCAGTGGGGGTGTGGGGGGGCCGAGCCCTTTTCCAGCCACCCCCGCGCCCCCTGGCCATGCCGTGTCCCCATGTCCTGTGTCCCCGTGTCCCAATGTCCCCATGTCCCATGTCCCGTGTCCCCGTGTCCCCATGTCCCGTGTCCCCGTGTCCCCATGTCCCCATGTCCCATGTCCCATGTCCCGTGTCCCCGTGTCCCCATGTCCCCATGTCCCATGTCCCGTGTCCCCGTGTCCCCATGTCCCGTGTCCCCATGTCCCCATGTCCCCATGTCCCATGTCCCGTGTCCCCGTGTCCCCATGTCCCGTGTCCCCATGTCCCAATGTCCCCATGTCCCACGTCCCGTGTCCCCATGTCCCCGAGGCGGGGGAAGCGTCGGTGAGCTTTATTGCCGATGCCATGCCGCAGTCGTACACATCGCGATGGCGGCGTCACGCCGGGAGGGCGCCGGTGGGGGGGGACACATCACACGGCCCCCAAAACCCGCTCTGGGGACAGGCGGTGTCCCTGCCCGGCCCTGCACCCAGGGGTGGGGGTGGCACATGCCACCCCCCTGCTCTTGTCCCCCCGTGTGTCCCCGGGGAGGGCTTGGTCTCTGCGTGGGGGCGGGGGGAGCGGGTGGGTGGCATCAGGAAGGTCATGGGTCGACACCCCACCAAAATTGGGCTGAAAAGCTTCCAAAATGCTCCTGGATGGGCCGGGCGGTGGCACAGCGCGCCCAGGGTGGGGGGTGTCTGGTGGTCCCCAATGTCACCATGGCCCGAGTCCCCTGCTCCAGCCCCGCCCCACCCCGCCCCGTCTCCCCACCGCCTCCATCCCCCCCCCCGCTCCCTTCTCCCCCTTCCCCGATTCCTCCCGATGCCGAGCTGCCGCCCCACCGCTGTCCCCACCCCGTGGGGTGGCATGCCGTGATGACGGTCTGGCTGTCCCCTCCGGCAACCATGGCCTGGGGGTGGGGTACCTCCGCTCGCCCCAGGCTGGACCACCTCGGGGGCCTGGCGGGCAAGCTGGGACGGAGGGTGCCGAGCCCCAGGGGTTCCCTCCTCCATCCTCGGCATCACCAGGCGGGACACGGTGCTGGCAAAAGAAAGAGCTTGAAGGGCTTCACAACCGTGAAAATAATAAATACACCGTCTTCCTCCGGCGCTGCGTCCAACGGCCGTGGTGGCCCTCCCTCCGTCTGTCCCTCTGTCCCTCCGTCCCCGAGAGATCGCTGCTCCTTGGCGTCGGTCGCTGCAGGCTCCCAAAGGGCTTGTCATGGAAACAGGCACGAGAAAGGCGAGTGTCCCGGGGGGGCCGCGGGGGGAGCGCCGTCCCGCTCCCTACTGCAGCAGCTTCGGTACCTCCACCTGCCGGAGAGGACATCCCGTTACTGGGGGGAGCAGTGACAGGGGCCACTGGACCGGCCTGAGGACCCTATGTGGACCTGCTGTGGTGGAGCTGGGCCCCTCTCTCCGTTGTTGCCGGGGATGCTCAGTGCTCCGGGGACATCTCTTGGGGACATCTCTTGGGGACATCCAGGCTGGTTGTCCCCACGGTCTGGCTCGTGGGCAGCCTGGCCAGGGACACAGACCATCTGGGCGAGTGACATGTTTCAAGGCAGTGTTGGGTTGGTGGTTGGACTCCATGGTCTTAAAGGTCCCTTCCACCCTAGCCGATTCCATGATCCTATGATCATGGTGGGACCAGCGTTGGAGATGCAGCCTCTCTGCCCACCCTGGGCTTCCTCCCACCCCCCAGGGGTGTGGGCTCAGCCATGCCAACGTGGCACCAAGAGCTCAGTGAGCTGCTGCACACATGGACACCAGTCCACATGGGTGGACCAGCAACGTGACCTCATGGCCAAGAAGGCCAACGGTCTCCTGGGGGGCATTAAACAGAGCATGGACAGCGGGTGGAGGGAGGTCATGCACCCCCTCTGCTCCCCCCTGGGGAGGCCACAGCTGGAGCACTGGGTCCAGTTCTGGGCTCCCCAGTTCCAGAAGGACATGGAACTGCTGGAGAGAGGCCAGGGGAGGCTACGGAGATGCTCAGGGCCTGGAGCTTCTCTGTGATGGGGAAAGGCTGAGAGCCCTGGGGCTGTTCAGCTGGAGAAGAGCAGGCTGAGAGGGATCTCAGCAATAGCCAACGGGCGGGGGGCAAGAGGATGGGGCCAGGCTCTTCTCAGTGGTGCCCGGGGACAGGACAAGGGGTAACGGGCACAAACTTGACCATGGGAAGTTCCATCTCAACACAAGGAGGAACTTCTTTCTGTTGAGGGTGGCAGAGCCCTGGCACAGGCTGCCCAGAGAGGTGGGGGAATCTCCGTCTCTGGAGACATTCCAACCCCGCCTGGACGCGTTCCTGTGCCACCTGCTCTGGGTGACCCTGCTCTGGCCGGGGGTGGCACTGGGTGATCTCCAGAGGTCCCTTCCCACCCCAGCCAGTCTGGGATTCTGTAGGTGTGTGTGAGCCTTTCTCTCTCCCATTGCTCCTTCTCTGCATGGGGAGCTCCTGGATTCCCATCT
This sequence comes from Alca torda, assembly GCA_008658365.1. NCBI lineage: Eukaryota > Metazoa > Chordata > Aves > Charadriiformes > Alcidae > Alca > Alca torda. Next base: position 1,603,728 of record CM018095.1, on the reverse strand, counting down.
CCTGGGGTTACAGGTTAAAGCTGGCCTCTGCCTTGTGTCCCGAACCCTGGAGCCAAACCTGACCCCTGGAACAAGGTGGATCTGCCCACCCCAGGGGCTCTGCTGAGGGATGGATCTGCCCCTTTCACGCTCTTTGCCAGGGGATGGATCTTCTCCTGTCGGATGCTCAGCCAAGGGATGGATCTGCTGACCCCACCTGCCCTGGAAGAGGTGGTGCAAAGGATGGATCTGCCCACCCCACGTGCTCATTAGAGGGATGGATCTGCCCCTGCTACACGCTCTGTGCAGAGCTTGGGACCATGGACACCCCACGCCATACCCTGCACTGGAGAAGGACAGCCCGCACCTCTTCTCTACCCAAGGGGACAACAGATGTGACCTCAGCCCCCAGCCCCCAGACTGACCCTATGGGTGGCCCCCACCGTGGCCCCGCACTTGCCTTCTTGAGCTGTTTGAGGTTGCTGGAGCGGATGGCGGCCAGGAGCTGGTCCCGCGAGTTCTTCTCCTGGATGGGCAGCGCCCGGTCTCCCAACTTCCTCTGCGTGGCCGGCGAGAGCGAGTTCCTCAGGTTCTCATTGATCAGTGGTGGGGCGAGCGGAGGAGGAGGTGGGGGTGGCGCAGCGGGTGCCCCTCCTTTCTTGGGAGAGCTTTTTGGAGAAGCCTTGGGGGATGGCTGCGGGGATGGCTTGGGGGACCCCTTTGGCAGGGCTCCGGGCTTGGGCACCTCCAGGAGGTCTTTCTTCTCCCCACGCTCCTGGGCCAGTTTCTGCTCCTGAAGGCGTTTCTGCCTCTGTTTGTCCATGTTTCGGCTCAGCAGGTTGGTGACTGTCATGCGTGGTCCAGCCAGCTCGAAGTGGTAGCCCAGCTTCAGGAGCGTGGTGTTTTCCTTCAGGAGCTTGGCGATCTCCATCTCTGTCTTCCCCCCACAGATGTGCCGCTGGTTGTGGAAACGCAGCTCTGTCAGTGTGTTGTTCTGCAGCAGCGCCCGGAAAATGGCCAGGATGCCCTTGCCCGTGATGTGGTTGGAGTCCAGGTTGATGCTTGTCAGCACCTTGTTGGACTTCAGCATGATGGCGATGGCGAAGGCCACGTGGTCGTCGGCGCGGGTGTTGGCCAAGGCGAAGAGCTTGACCACTGTGTTGAACTCCAGGGCCTCGGTGAAGCGCACCAGGGTCTCGTTGTTGATGCAGTCCGAGTTGTTCACGTTGACTTCGGTCACCTCGGCGTCGTTGTTCTTCACCTTGTCGATGAGCTCATCAAAAATGCTGGAGGCTTCGTCATCCTTGGCCTGATCCGGGGAGCTGCCGGTGGTGGGCTTGGAGGGGCTGCTCTCGGCCGCGGCCTTGGCCTTCTGTTTCTCCTCCGCTGCCTTTTCTGCCTCTGGCTGGGATTTCTCCTTCTCATCTGCCTTTGATTTTTTCAAAGCTGAACTCTCTTCTTTTTTATCTTTTTCTTTCTTATCTTCTCCCTTTGTGTCTTTTTCTGCCTCCTTCTTTAATCCCGAACTCTTCTCTTCCTCCTTTTTGTCCTTCCCTGTGCCCTTCTTCAACACAGAATCTTTTTCTTCTTTTTTATCCTTCCCTGTCTCCTTCTTTGCTGCTGAGCCCTTCTCTTCCTCCTTCTTATCCTTCCCCGCATCCTTCTTCAATGCTGAGCCCTTCTCTTCCTCCTTTTTATCCTTCCCTGTGTCCTTCTTTAATGCTGAGCCCTTTTCTTCCTCCTTTTTATCCTTCCCCGCATCCTTCTTTAACGCTGAGCCCTTCTCTTCCTCCTTTTTATCCTTCCCTCTGTCCTTCAACGCTGAGCCCTTCTCTTCCTCCTTTTTGTCCTTCCCCATCAGCTTTTTCTCCATGGCCTTGACTTTGTCGTTGATAGCCTTCTCCTCTTTGGTCTTGCTCTCAGCCTCAGCTTTACCTTTGGGCTCTGTTTTCTGAACGCTTTCTTCCTTTTTAGAGTCTTTCCCCACTTTTGTATTTTGTTTCCGGGCCAGGTCTTTGGAAGGAGCTTCCTTTCCCTTTTCTTCTTCGTTCTTGGCTCCCTTATTCTTCTCGCTCAATCTGCTTTCCTAACAAGAGAAAAACACCGAGGCGTTACAGGGACAGACGTCTCCGACCCCCAGACTCACCACCCCAGTCCCGTGGTCACCAGCTCTGCACCTCTGTCACCCAGGAGCGGCCAAGGGGCCCCTCGGGGCAGCACCGCAGCCGGGGAAGATGCGTGGGGGGATGCAGGAAGGTCGCAGGAAGGTCTTAGACTATGCCTACGAGGGACAAACTGCCCTAAAAACAGGTATTTATGAGTAAAACCTGGTGAGAGCATCGTGCAGGGTCCCCAGGAGGCTACGGGGAGGTGCGTGGGGGACCACGAGGACAGCTAGCACTGGTCTGTGCCGTGGCAGGGGACAGACCCGCGGCCAGGACTCTTCACGGAGGTAAGGACCTGCCCCAAATCATGATGGCTTAGCCCTGAATATGGGCCAGAGTCTCCTCCATCTCCCTGGCGTGATTTACCACCGCGTGTTCACACACTGCAGCCTGTGGCTGCACTTTGGAAGAGGGAAGTTGAACCCAGCCGAGGTCCTGGGTCCAGGAAAGGGTTCAGCGTCCGAGTGCCGCAAATGCAGGCACAGCCTGCGGGACCCAGGCGTGCCGAGGTCCCACTGCAGCTCTCCACGGCATCTCTGCCCTCCCTCTGCCTCCAGCCCCTTCCCAAAGGGCTCCAGAGGTCCGTGGGATGCCCTCCTTCATCCCCCTTGAACAGACGACAACCCAACAAGCGGTGGGATGCATCTCCCTTCGCACACTGTGCTGTTGGACCCCTTCCTATCACACCTCCGAGGAGTTATCCTCTTTTTGATCGCCATTTGTTATCCTTTTTTTAATCACCTTTTTAACCAGGGATGCCCAGGTGCTTTCCCAGCTTTCCTAAATGTTTTCCACCTGGATGCTTTGCCCCATCCAGAGCCCAACACGCTTCCCGTGCTGCTCCGGCTGTGTGTGCAAGCAGGGGAGCACCCACAGAGGGTGACACGGGTGACACCGCTGATCCAGCAGTCACACCCAACCCTGGGCTCTCTGAAACGGGCCTCCTTTTAACATAACTTTGTATTTTTTTAGCTGCCCGCAGAACACCAAGGAAACCAAGGCGTTTATGGCTTCGTAATGCACCATGTTTCCCCAGCACATCTTCCTCCGGTGTCCACAGGCATCACAGGAGGGAAGAGCCGGACTGGGGTTGTCTCGGGGAAGGACGCAGATTTTGCCGCCTGCGTTGGGCAAAGCAGCGTCACTGCAGGTGGCACCCCCTGCCCCTGGGATGTCCCCGTCCCTCTGTGCCAAGAAGTCACGCAGCACTGCCCCGGACCTCTGGAGTTTCTTATTTTATCTCCAATCCAGCCAAGACGCCCCCTCGTTCCTCGGTGGGCTGGCAAACATGGCTTTAATTTTGTCTGAGCCGTCGTACATGTGCTCCTCTAATGCAGTTTTTGCCTCTGCTTTTCTGCTCGCCGCGATGCCGCCGTGGTGTTCGCGGCACTTGGAGGAGCTTCGTCCGGCTTTGGGCTCTCCAACGCTGGCCTTCAGGCAGCGACTCCATCCTCCCGCATGCAGAGGGATGCAACCCCAAGGCTCGATGCCTATTTTCTTACAAACTACCCCTGGCAGCAAAGGATTTTCCTCTTTCCCTTCATGCTCTAGGGACATTTGGTCATTTGCCCCTTGTCAGTCAAACCCTCTTTTCACATAATTTTTGGTATTTTTGTCAAGCACCTGAACCTCCCCCTTGGCACAGCCTGTCCTGGGCGCTGCTGCTGACCACAGACACCACCGGCACCTCCAGGACACAACAAATGCCTCCTTGCAGCCTTCACCCATGGGCGACCGAGCTGGGAAGAGCCTCCCATCGGCATCAGTTCGACACGTTCTGCTTCTGCAACCAAAGCCTTTGACGGCAGCTCGGCGCACGCAGCCTTCCAGCCTGCTGGTTTTCTTACGGCACCGGATTCGCTTCCTCGTGCGCCTGGAGAGATGCAGGCACAGGACCAAGACTTTGTTACAGCGATGCAGTAGGAGCCGGGCACCGGATTCATCTCCCCACACATCACCTATGAGACACCTCCACTCCCAACAGAGACGAGACGTCGTTATGCAGAGCCTCCCGCAGCCCAGACACCCCCCGCAGCCTGGGCTGCATCCCCAGCAGCGTGGGCAGCAGGGCCGGGGGGGGGATTCTGCCCCTCTGCTCCGCTCTGTGAGACCCCCCTGCAGCGCTGCCTCCAGCGCTGGGGCACCAACAGCAGAAGGACACGGAGCTGTTGGAGTGGGGCCGGAGGAGGCCCCGGAGATGCTGGGAGGGCTGGAGCCCCTCTGCTGTGGGGACAGGCTGAGAGAGCTGGGGGGGTTCAGCCTGGAGAAGAGAAGGCTCCGGGGAGACCTTCCAGCCCCTTCCAGTCCCTCAAGGGGCTCCAGGAAAGCTGGGGAGGGACTCTGGATCAGGGAGGGGAGCCATGGGACGAGGGGGAAGGGTTTTACACTGAAAGAGGGGAGATTTAGATGGGATATGAGGAAGAAATTCTTGGCTGTGAGGGGGGTGAGCCCCTGGCCCAGGTTGCCCAGAGAAGCTGTGGCTGCCCCATCCCTGGAGGGGTTCAAGGCCGGGTTGGACGGGGCTTGGAGCAACCTGGGCTGGTGGGAGGTGTCCCTGCCCAGGGCAGGGGGGTTGGAACTAAGTGATCTTTAAGGTCCCTTCCAACCCAAACCATTCTGTGATTCTATAAGCAGGTAACTGAGGCCAGATGAACCCCTGACACTGGGACCAAGTTTGCTGTACAGAGGAGGATCCCACCGTAAAGTCTGGCTCTGGGTTTGGCAGTTTGAGCCTCAGCAGCCGGGGAGCGCACAGCTCCTGCCCCTCGCGGCTCTTCCTGGGTGCCTGGCTTTGGCAGCGCGGCTCGGCGCTGGGTGCCAGCCGGCGCCATGGGGTTTGTGTCCGTGGATGAGCAGAGGGTGACGTGCTGGGGCTCTGCTAGCTGGGCGCCACTCAGTTCTACAGGTCACACTCAGTTCTACAGCGGCGGGATTAATCTGGGCGACATCAGCCCGACCACAGCAATGCTGGCTGCAGGAGGAGGAGGAGAAAGGACCAAGGCGAGGGGATGGCAGAGCAAATGTCATCTTTGCTGTGGAGGACTTTAGGACTTCAGGGAAAGGAGGAAGAAAGATGCCTCCAGGAGGTGCAGCTGTGACACCTTTACGAGCTCCCTGGGTCCTCCCAGGGCTGGGGCAGCACAGGCTGCCCAGAGAGGTGGTGGAGTCTCCGTCTCTGGAGACATCCCAACCCCGCCTGGACGCGATTCTGTCCAACCTGCTCTGGGTGACCCTGCTCTGGCAGGGGGTTGGATGAGATGATCCCCAGAGGTCCCTTCCCACCCCCGGCCAGTCTGGGATTCTGTGGCTTCACCCACTGCCTTGAACCCCCCAGTCAGAGCCCAGAGACCCTGGTGTGCAGCCAGGGCTGGCCTCCTCCTCCAGACAATGCCCCGGTGTCTTCCGCAGCCCAGGGCCCTGCAGTGCCCATGCCGGGCAGAGCGCGGCTCTGCCATCCCAGCTCATGGCACCGCTGGCCCTCGGGGACTGCTGCTTTGTGGAAAGAACTGGCCTGGCTGCGAGCGGGGCAGCCGTGGGGACTGTTTGTACCTGGCGTATAAACAGATGCCATCTGGGACGAGGGAGCTGTTTATTTAGTTAAGAGATTTCTTGGCTCCCCTGCGCGGACCTAAACAGGCGACAGAAAGGCATATGCCAGAGCCCCACAGAGCCCATCCGCGCGTCCGCACAGCCCCGCGCTGCTGCAGACCCCAAGGACCAGGGATGGGGCTCCCAGAGGTGCCCCGGTGCCAGCACCCCCCTGTCCCAGGGGCTGTGGGGAGCAGGCGATGCCACCTCCTCTGTCACTGAGCCACCAAGACGTGCCCTGTTCCCACTGGTGCAAGGATGCCCAGTGACATCCTGAAGCACCTCGGCGAAGGAAGAGCCGCGTCCGCCCTGGCAGGAGGCTGGGCAGGAGGTGTGGGGGGATGAGGACTCTGCTGCCTCGCTCTGTGCCCCCACACCGATTTCCAACAGTGCCTTCCAAAGGTGGTTGGAGGTGTCCTAGGTCGGAGGTCCCTCAAAGAAGAGACAGTTGCCCCTCAAGGGCTCTGCAGCCCTTCCATGGCCACAGACTGAGCGCTCCTCCAGTCAGGGCCAGCAGCTTCATCTCCACACCAAGTTCTCCAAAAAGCCTTCTCCTTCCCAGCTCCAGCTCACACAACGTGACAGTGGGGAGCCCTGAGTCTCCCCTAAGCTCCCTGGGCCACCCAAGACCAACCAAAGCTTTGGCGAGGAACGAGCAAAAAGAAAGGGAGGAAAACCCTGGAGAGAAGGACCTACATCATCTCCCATGCTCGGAGAAGGCAATGGGTTTCTCCAAACAAGATGAAACCAGAGGAAAATAAGATGCACAGCAAACCCCTGCTTAGCAAAGCTGCTGGGAATGTCTTGTCATCACATCGTTAGTGCTCTTCTCATTAAAGCCTCCATCCACAGAGGTGTTGCCACATGGCCAGGTGCTGCAGCATAGGGCAGGTCTTCCGGAAGGAAGGAACTAGAGCCAGAGAGCAGGATGTGGGAGAGGAGCTGGGGGAAAAGGAGCCAGCTGTGCCCCCAGGCAGGGAAAAAAGGGAAGGCAACGGATGTCTAGAGGAGGCCCCGGAGATGCTGGGAGGGCTGGAGCCCCTCTGCTGTGGGGACAGGCTGAGAGAGCTGGGGGGGTTCAGCCTGGAGAAGAGAAGGCTCCGCAGAGACCTTCCAGCCCCTTCCAGTCCCTCAAGGGGCTCCAGGAAAGCTGGGGAGGGACTCTGGATCAGGGAGGGGAGCCATGGGATGAGGGGGAAGGGTTTTACACTGGAAGAGGGAAGATTTAGATGGGATCTGGGGGAGAAATTCTTGGCTGTGAGGGGGGTGAGCCCCTGGCCCAGGTTGCCCAGAGAAGCTGTGGCTGCCCCATCCCTGGAGGGGTTCAAGGCCAGGTTGGACGGGGCTTGGAGCAACCTGGGCTGGTGGGAGGTGTCCCTGCCCAGGGCAGGGGGGGAACTGGATGGGCTTTCAGGTTCCTTCTCACCCCAACCATTCCATGGTTCTATGTGCAGTGACCGGCCGCGGGTGTTACTGCCACCGCAGGCAGCACTCGCAGGACCACACACGTCCAGCAAATCTGGGATGCGCTGGAAG